>VYZR01112351.1:2383-24044 GCA_013400675.1 Oxylabes madagascariensis
ATTTTTATCCGATTTTTTTTTTTTTTTTTTTTTTTTAATAATGGGGAATCGCAATAAAATTCTCGCGGGAAGGCGGGCCGCGCCGCGCCGCTGGATGGTGGCTCCGAGCGCGGCCTCGCTTTCTCGCAGAATTTTGGGGCAGGAATCTTGCAGAGGCTGAGCCCTCTCCTCGCCTCCCCCCCACCTCCCCGCCCCACGCTCGCTGCCTCTGGAAGATTGATCCCGCTCCTGCTCTCAGACCGTTGGCTACGCAAATCCACTGATGTTTTTTTCTCTTTCTTTCCCTCAAATAATAAACTCTGTAGTGCTGTGAATTTTTCCGGGGCTGTGGGGCTCACAACAAACGATCAGAGCAGGACGGTAACAGTTCTGAAGGTCACAGTCGCTCAGAGCAGTTTCATTTCGAGTTTTATTCATCTTCCTCTTCAACTGGACGTTTATTCCCGCTCTGTTTTGTGCACTGGCAATAAAGCAGAATTTACAGTGGCAGAATTTACAGAATTTACAGAATTTACATTGTTGGACATCACTGGAAATAGGGTTTTACTTTGTTCCCAGCCAGTGGAACTGGAAGCGGAAGAGCTTTGGAAGGGTTGAAAAGGACAAAATAAATAACAACAACAATACCTCAGCAGCTCAGAGCACCGGTTTGATCGTTTTTACATATGGCGTTAGGTGGGACGTGATGTTTACTGGGCTCTGTCCCTGCCAACACAGAGTGGCACTGTAGAGGTTAACGTGAAGGGCAACAAAACCTCCAGCTTATTTTTTGAAATTCAGCCTGATGGCAAGCACTTGCCCCCACAGATTTGGGCATGTGAGCTTCAAATTCTCTCCCAAGTTCAAGATTAAAGCCATTGGATTTCTCCTACCAGTGTTGCCTTTCTGGTTCTGTTGGATGAATTCTACTTCAGAGCTCCTTAGGGAGTTCTGGTGGGGCGCTGAACAACTGCTGTGTTCCCTCAGAGGTGTTCATGCTCTTTCTTTAATTTTTCAAGTTATTTCTGCATGGAGGGTCTGTAAAATCACAGTCCCAGGCCTGCTGGAGTCCCATGGAACACCTTCAGAGAAGTTCCCCTATAGCTGTCCTTGGTATTTTGGGGACTGCAAATTCAAAGATGGTTCGTGCTGTAAATCTGGCCATGTGAATGAAAAGCTGAGTGGCTTTTCTGTTCAGAAAAATGAAAATTTTGGTGGCCTGCATCTTGGTATAATTTGATGCATTGTGTTCTTAAATAAAAACTTAAACATCTCCAGTTTATGCCAAGCTTTCTGCCCAGCAGCTCATTTCCCTGCAGTGCTACATTCCCATGCAGAAAAAAAATGTTACTTTTCATGGCTAAGTTGCTCTTAAAAACTTAGTTTGGGCAGAAAACTCATTGATAATCAACTGTCCTGGGCCTAATTTCCTGCTGTGGGTTCGTTACTGGAAAAATTGGGCTGAGCACTTGTCCTTCTACCTCTGGTGACAAGGGAAAGGTCAGCTCTGCTCACTGCCTTGTCTCCATGGCTCCATACTGCTGCACATCTGTATTTCAGATGAGAAAAGGTAAAAAATCCTGTGTGAACAACCCAGGATGTTCCAGTGTTTTTTACTATACTATTAATTGCTTTTAGACAAGGGGAAAAGTCAGAAATGAAGACATCCTTGAAGGTGTTTGAGATAAAAAAGGAGGATTAATACCTTTATTATAAGGTGGCCCCAAGTGAAGTGCTGTGTTTGTTTAATGTGCGCTATGGCAGATGGGCTTGGGCTGCAGGGGAGATGCCAATAGCACGGCGAGCTGTAATTAGGGAAAATGTAGATTTGGTTCACAAACTTGCTCTCTGTGCTATCAGAGCATTATCTAACATCTACTTTCTGGTTTTGAGTGGAGTTTTGCTGTTATGCAAGCACAGGAGGGTTAGCTGTCCTCTGGCTGCAAGTTGCATCTATCCCAGCCTTCCTCCATCTCTTCGTCCTTTTTGTGTTGTTAATTTCCCCCCATTTTATCTGAAGGCAAAACAGAGTCAGGATTTGGATGTTTCTTGTCTTGTTACAATTGCGGCAGAAGGGTTTTTTCATTTTGGTAACTTGCTTGCCTAACTGGGCTTGGGGGTCCTGTAAGAATTCACCGAGTTACTGTCCTTTAAAAATGGCCTTTTCCCATCAAAAAGCTAAAATTGAAACCGCCCCCATGGTTCAGTCTCAAAAGCAAACGACACAAACTTCTTGCCTCCATTTATTTGCATTCTTCCTTGACATCCCTTTCTTGAGAACCTAACTGAGGGCTTAAGGATGGTGACCACCCTGTTCGGATGACAGGAAAGGGGAATTTTGAGTGCCAAGGTGCTGGAATTTAAGGGCAGTGACTGTTCTGGAGGTCTGATCACACGTGCCAGTCACAGATTTTTCTAGTTGGTTCTGACATCTTTGTGTGGGTTTTAGTGCAACTGTGCTAAACTGCTGAGCAGAATGACTGGGTAACCTGCAGGCCTCTTTCCTTATCACTGTGAATCCACTTCAGGGTGGTGTTATATCCCTGCTTTTGAGTAACTTTTAATTTAACAACTGATTCGTGGCAGTGTCTGTGGAGGTTCTTCAATGACTAAGCCCATCAGCAGGTTCCAGGTGTGCACTGGGCCACATTTGAATCAGATTGTCACATACCCAGATGCTGTAGAAGCTGTCACCCTGTGTGGAGACAGGAATTGACATTATTGATGTCCATATTGGGGGAAAAAACTGCAGAAAATAAAGCTGCAGGACTTCTTGCATAATCTTCATTTGACATATTCGATTCATCTGACTTTATAGAGCCAAACACTGCACTGAAATAAAACCTTACACTTCAGATTTCTCCCTTAGAAGAAAAGCTTTGCCAGCTCTCAGCACTAAAGTTCTTTAGAGTACCCTGTAAATTTGTTTTCCAAGCTGCAACAATGTCAGTCAGTGCTCCAGAGACATCCATTCACGCTCTTTAAATTCAAGTCTTTGTAGCTGCATTGCTGCTCCAGACATTAATTGCAGTGTGGCTGCATTTATTTTCTTAGTTTCAAAGTGAAGATGCTGCTGGAGAGAAAACTGGAGACTTTCCTTCCCATCCAGGAACGATTTAGTTTCCCTTGCATTAACTGGGAAAATACAAATGCGTGACCTTGTTTTGCTTATACAAACACTCCACTTGGCATGTAAACATTAAGGAGGGAGGTGAGGGATGCTAAGGAAATACTCATAAAAATAGAAAAAAATGTGCAAGTTGCTGCTGGGAAAAAAAAAAAAAAAACAAAACATTTATAGTGCAGTTTTTGGGCCCTGATGGAAACTTTGCCTCTTGGGGTGTGACTGCTGGACCCAAGGAGTTGGCACTAAGGTTAATTGCTCAGTCGTTACTTTGTCCTGAGTTTGTGACTTTGCTACCCCAAAGAAAAGGGTTTCCAGCTTGGGTTTGCCAGACTGTCCTGCCTTTACCCAGGTTTACCTTTAACCATGTATCTGCAATGCAAAATGATTTTTTTTTTTTTTAATTTTGCCGTATTTACCCTAACGAAAATGGGGTTTTAGGTAGCAGTGCCAAATTGCTACTGAGCCTTCCTAGATTTCCCCACCTCCATTTCTTTGTGTTACTCTCCTGCTCCAGATTATATTGAACATCTGGCAAAACTCATCCACCTTTTGCTTTTGTAAAGGTCCTGAGTTGTTTTTTTTTATATGTTGTGTCAAAGATGTGTCAAATGATAGTTCGAACTTGAGTCTTCACCTATTGGAATATGAAACTCAAGTTGATGGCCCTGGTTTTAGCAGAAGATACAGTTTTGGCTCAATTGTTGCACTGGTAGGATTGGTAAATACATTTCTTTTTCATCTTGATGAATACGTTTGGTTTTTTTCCAGTGGTTTGTGATTAACAGTTGTAGCTGGAAAACAAGAGGTCAGATCTATAAAGAGACCCTGATGAGAGAATTTCTGCTTTAATTCTTGGCTGATGTAGAAGTTGGGACATCTTGCTGATGTGGATGTGCACAATCAGTTTGTTTCTTGAAGAGATGTGGGCAGGAACAGTAATTTTGGAAATGTGGTAAGAGATGGAAAATCTGGAGCGCTTGGGTTGATGCTTGGAGGGAATGCTCCAAACTTTCTGCCCAGTCTAGCAACCCAGTTATTTCAGGTCTAAGAATACTTTGTTGCTAAAAATGGGAGTGGTTTCTCTTGCAAAGACACGAAACTCTTTCACTTTTGATCTATAGCTGATGGAGGAAGGAGGATCTTCTAAAACCTATGAGAGCAGCAGGCGGAACTGGTAAAATTGTTTGACGTTGGCCAAGTTCCGTGAGTGACCATGATGGTCACATTTTTGATTGTAGTAGTAGGACAATCAAAAGTAGAAGGACAATCAAACCGGGCTGTGCCTCCTATGTGAGGGTTCCACATATGGTGAAATGACTTTCAGAAAGAGGAGGGTCTGAATATTATGCAAAAATGCTGTTTCAGGTCCACAAGGCTTCAGTTCTTTCAGAGGTCATTTAACAAATTCGGTGAATGATGAGATTTGCTCCAGAGCAAGCCTGATATTGTGAAGCTGCCCTACAGAAAGTTAAGGCTGATGGGTAGTTAAATAAAGGTTATTTGCATCAGAGCTTTTTTTGGTGAGATTAGCACTCAGCAATATCCTGAAAATGCCTGCTGGGCACCCCAAATCTGCAGTTCTGCCATCAGCCAATGCCCCCAGCGTGTGTGATGCTCTGAGACCACAGTTCTGTTGCAGGAGCTTGTTGGAAATGAGTCAGGTGATAGTTTTAGTGGCTTTTCATTTTTTCCTCATTAAGGCCTTTCATGGCTCTCTGATGGCTTTGCTTATTTCGGCAGAATTTATTGAAGGGTTATTTATGTTCGCTGAGAGAAGTTCCTTTGATTTTTTGACTACCCTGTGTGCTCTCTTTTATAAAGGCCTGTTATTTTGGAGAGGGGTAGGTTGTATTCAGCCCCAGCTTGGTTTTTTAAAAAGCATTTGAATGCAGTTGGCATCTAATGAAGGTGTTCAGGAGCTCTGAGCAACGTGGTCTAGAGGAAGATGTCCCTGCCCGTTGGGTGAGGATGAATCTTTAAGGTCCTCTCCAACCCCAGCCATTCCATGATTCTGTGACATCCAGCTGGATTTAGATTGCAGTGTTGTTTACATAATACCAGACGTGATTCTTCAGGTGTCTTTATTGAAATGGTTGTGTGTCAGTAAGGTGAGTCTATTTTAAAAATTGAGGGTTTTTTTAATAGAACAGAAGGTTTATTTTTGCCTCACATTACAGTGAGCGCTCCTGAAGTCATAACACAAATCTAAATCACTATGAGGAGTATTTGGAACTAGGACTTGGTACAAGGGGGGAGGTTAGAATTAAGACACACCAGTGGAGTTGAAGAATTGGAGCTGTTGGGGACTTTTTTAACTGCAGGGATGTTTTGGGGCTCAGGTGCCTGGGGTGGAGGGCACAGCCTGACCCTTCTCAGTGTGCAGGGTGTTCTGAGCATCCCCAGGTGTCCTGAGTGCTTCACAGTGACAAACTGGCGTTAGGAGGAGCTGGTGTTTTGGGGGCAGTGGACAGAATTATTGGGTTTGCAGGGTTGGGAGAGCAGTTAGAAATGAGCTCTGTAGGTAGAACCTCACAGTCAGGGCTCCTCTGTGGCCTGTGGCAGGGTCAGTAGTTTGGGTAGCCCAAATCTGACACAGGGACAACATTTGGAGGCTCCTGGCTCAAGGAAGGGACCCTCTGCTGTGCAGGGCTTAAACCTGACCTGGGTCCTGGTTTTGTGTGCCATAAGGCTTTGGAATTTGCTTTAGTTGCAGGATTCTTCTTTTATTCTTACTCTGATTTTTAAGCTTAGTATTTTCTTCATTTTGTCCTTTAATTTATCACAGGTAACCCTCTGCCTGCTGACGGCACTTGGTAGGTCAGCAGGTTGGGGATAAACCCAGTGGGTCCTTATCAGGCTCTGCTCTCTGGGAATGCTGGTTTTCCCAGCCCCATTCTCATCTCTGAATTAAAATGGGTTTGGAATTCTTGCTTAGTAGGAAATGCAGCAGTTCTTTAATCATATCCCATGTGTGTGTTTAATTGCAGAGGCCGCAGCAGTGGCAAAGGACCACCTCAGCCTACGGTGAGTTTGTGGTTTCTCCTCTTTGTGCCAGTGCAGAGCAGGAGGAAACAACTTGTAAGAATGGCAGATACTGGAATATTCTCTCTATTTTTTCCATGGTGGGTGGATACTTTTGAGTAAGATACAATTTTCTAAAGAGTAGCATCTCACATTCGTTTAAATCTCCTGGGAGAATGAAGAGGGGACAGTTCCTTAAACTTTTGACTGCACTAATATAAATATTCTGCATTTTCTTGCAATTACAGCTGTAAATATAAATAACATTTAACTTAAGGCTGTGCTTTTTGAATTAGTTCCTATCTGAAAATTCTGACATTGGCCTCACCCTTAAACAGATGACAGGCAGCATTTAATGAAATAAAAATAACTACTTTGTTTAGCTTTACTATAAAATTGCTGAACCATTATTCTCAGTAGCTCCAATGTGCAGCTTCAGTTGTTCTCAAGGCTGTGTATCGTTGTAGTATAGATGTGGCTTGACTTGCAGAACATCATTTTATCAGAGCTAAATACATGGATCTCGATTGAAAGAGTGAATCTTTGAACTTCACTAATCAAATATTTGCCAATTTGTTGCTGGCCTGGTTTTCAAAGATGCCTATTTTTGGGGAATGGAGCAGAAGCAGGAAGATTTTAAAGGGCTGCAGTTTGCTTACATAAATGTTTATTGAAGATACCAAGACACTTGAGGAAAACGAAAGAAGCTTTGAGGAAAACTGGTGGAAAAGGTCACAGGCAAACCCTGAACATCCCCAAATGTTGATCTGCATGTGCTGAGTACTGAGTCCTGAGCACAGCAGTGTCCCTAAACTTGTCTGTTCAGCCCAGGAAAGTGGTTGACAGTTAAAAATATGTTTTCAGTCGAAAAACTCAGAATATGGTGAGATCCCAAGAGCTCTTTTAGCATCTCTTGTGTTACAAACATGAAGAGATACCAGGTATTGCAACAAAACACCTGCACTGAGGTGAATGTGTCCTCCAGCAGCCTGGGGACACCTGCCCAGCTCTCCCAGTCAGGATTGCAGGTCCTGGTGCTGCGCTGAGTTACTTTGGACTAAATTAATGACAGGGTTTGTGGCAATTGAGCACTCCACAATTGGATGGCTTTAGCTCCTGTTAATGTGTGTAATCAGGGCTGGGAGATGAAAGGATGAGGCTGAGCAGGCCTGAAAACACCTTTTTGCTTCTGCAGCACTGCAAGTGCCTTATTCTCTTGATAGTTCTTAAAACAAGCAGGGCTTTTTTTTTTGTTTAAAAACAAAGCCCTGCTGACATCCCTCAAATCTGTGCATATCAGCTGCACCCAGCCAGCCAGAGAATTTCCTTAATGGAGTGACATTAGGGGCTCTCCCGGGATTTTTAGCTTGTTTGGGAGGGTGTGAAATGTTTAACAGGACAGAGAAAAGTCAGGGGTCCTCTGAAAATCTCCCTGGCATGTTTAATATTAATAATTAATAATAAACATTCCATGTATCTTGACTGAGTAAAATTTTTACCCAATGTTTCTGAGATTTTCTGTGTGCTGCTGAAAGCCTGGGTTGGGTTGAGTGCTCTGGCTTTTGGAATTTCAATATTCATGATGCCTTCCTTATTTTTCAGATTTCTTTTGATGGCATCTATGCAAACATGAGAATGGTTCACATACTGACATCAGTTGTTGTAAGTATTCTTATTTGGGAGAATGGTTCCTAGAGTGACAGGGAATTGTTAACTAATCCACTAATTGTAATATAAAGGAGGGAATAGTAAACTTTAAACACATTTTGTCAAGGTTGTGCTTTAAAGGATCATAGAAATTTTAGACTTGGAAAGGTTTAATTCTCAGAGGTACAGCAGATTTCCTAGGTGCACTGGTTGTATTTTGAATTTCCTGTCTTTAGGGAGGTTCTGGATAAATAAAATGAGTCCGTGTGCAGGGATTAAAAACCTTTCTCCCAAGATTTTCAGGGAAGCCCTGACATGGCAAAATGAAGTAAGGCAGACTGTCCCACATCTGCTTGAGGCCGGGATAAGCTTTTATCCTTATTTGTACCCACACAGGCACAGATTTGGGGTTTGCACAAAACCTTCTTTGTGTGTTTTAACTGGTCAAGAGTCTTGTGAGAACCAAATATTCTCCAGTGAGTATCTTAAATCCCTCCAGAGCTGCCCATACACACCCAGCTATTTGAATTTGCAGAGCACAGCAGTGTATTTATAAATGGGCAGGTGCTGAATGAGGAGATTTGGCTAAAAACTGAGCTGTGTTTTTACACTTTGGACCTATGTAAAGAACACATGTTTAAGAAAATCACTGTAATGTCATTTGTGATGTTGATAGAAAGTTATATTTTTGGTTTTTTTGCATTCTAGGGATCCAAATGTGAAGTACAGGTGAAAAATGGTGGTATATATGAAGGAGTTTTTAAAACCTACAGTCCAAAGGTAATTTTTTACATTTTGACTCTTCCCTATTGTGAAAATTCCTAACACCGAATAACCAACATTCGATAAAAATTTAAATATTTACTGTGAATCATTTTTACTGTTCATGCCTAGATTTACACAAGCAGATTGTAAATACCTAGTTTTTTGCAAATATGTGAAATTTTTGAGGGGATGGCTGTGCAGTGAAGCAGTGCCTTGTGTTTGTGTTTCCCACAGTGTGATTTAGTGGTTGATGCTGCTCATCGGAAAACTGCAGAATCCAGTTTGGGGCCAAAACGGGAGGACATCCTAGAGAGTATCTTGTTCAAGTCTTCAGACTTTGTTATGGTGCATTTTAAGGATATGGATACTAATTATGCCAGAAGAGGTATATTTGTTTTAATTTTTTTTTAATGTTTTAAGATTATAATTCAAGGTTTTTCAAAGTAGATGCTTTGGATCAAAATGCTGAAGTTCATATTTAGATTTGTAATTCTTAAAAAGAGTGCAAAATTTCAGCACCTTGTAAAATCAGAAATTTATAAATTTAAAAAAAAAAAATTATGAGTAGCTGGTTTGGTGTCTGGAAAGCAGCGCCTTAGGTTTTTACAGAATATTTTATAGATTCTATGGGAGGTAGACACGTTTTTCGTAAATGTCTTTCTAAATTTCTCTGTTAAGTGTTCTACAAGAATCATTGAATACAGAAACTCTTTGGAAAAAGATTATTTCTCAGAGTTGAGATATATAGAGTCTATTCTGAGGTAACTTCTGTGTCTAAACATGCATTCATATTCTATAAATACTCCTGCAAACAAAGCTAAAAATTCTTTTAAAATCCTCTATTTGTGTTTTAATTTCTCCTTTAATTCTTATAGACCTGTAAGTGAAGCTCTTCAACGTACAGAGAGGTGATAGACAAGTCTTAAAATCTTGAAGACATTGAAACTGTTCAAATTAAACAATTTTGCATGCAGTCTTCATACTTCTAATGTCTGACCTCCAAGCCCCTGATTATTTTTCTAAAACCTAGAAAAAAACCTCATGAGTCAGTTCTATTCCTTTGCAGATTTCTGTGGTTTTGGGCAGCAAATCTCCAGAGTCTTTATGCTTAATGTTGCTGATTTGCTGGGATAAGGAATAAAAGGAAATACACGTTTTTATGGCATGGGGTGAAATTGTGTCTGTGTGCATTTACAGGTTGATTAACAACTGTCACAGGAGCTCAGTGGTTATTGAAACACAGGTTTTATTCCCATTAGCAGGGACTTAGAGATATGTAGGGACCTGAGGACATTAAATGAGAATTTCTCTCTTTACCTTGTGTTTGTACCTGTGGATGTTCTTGCCTGATTTAAAGCTGCAGAATGAGAGGTTTGTTGTTTCAAGGAATTTTTGCTTTTCCCAGATGATGATGATGCATAATGTCAGAGCAAATGCAGCATTGAAATGCAGATAAGTTCCAGGTTCTGGATGGGACTTGGAATTTAAATTACATGAGAGCTGTTTTATAATGGGTTTGGTACGAACATCACTTTAATGTAAATGCAAACTGGGCTCTCCCTCACCCAATCTTTATAGATTTTGAGCAGACTGAATGAGGAATACACTACTGCTTCTAGGAATAATTGCTCAATGGACATTTTCTGGAAGAAAATGACTGTTTCAGGTTGAACAGTCCCTCAGTTCACTTTATTAGATGGAATGACTGAGTCTAAATCTCTTAAACACTGGAGAGCTGAAATAAAGCCATAAAGACTTGGAGCAAGATAAACTGGAAGGCTGCAGAACTTGATAACTCAGAGTGGGTGAATTAATCTGCTTTCCATTTTGTCTCAAAAATACATTATCTGGAAAGGACACTTGAAAGTGTAACTCAGTCTCTGATCACACCTTCAAATTAGAGCAATGAGGGGCTTTCTGCTTCCTGGGAAATTAAATAAGCAAGGATTCAAAAGGCTGGAAGTTTATGAAGGTGCACGGAGGAACTGCTGGCCTTTTGTTCTTGTAAACAAACCCAAACCTTCGTGGTACTGGATGATTTAGAGTGAAAACTGACTCTGAACTCCTGCCTCAGGACTTGATGCTCCTTGTTTAGGGAATTGTCCCTGCTTGGTGCTCTGGTTACACTTACCTAGGAACAGAGACTTTTAAATTGTCCAACCCTCGTGGTTTTTGGCCTTCACAGACAAGTGAGGAGGATTTGGAAATACTTGGTTGGAAAGGCTTTAAAATCATAGTCAAATAAAAGGGCTTTTCATGAGCTCTTCATTGGGAAGCTTACCTGGAGTAGGGATGTTGGGGTGTGATGATCCTTGTGGGTCCCTTCCGACTCAGAATATTCTGAGTTGTTTCTTACCTGTAGTAGGAGACTTCTAGACTTTTGTGGAGCCCTTGAACTAAATAAATTTCTGCAGAAGATACTGTTTCGAAAATTGTAATGCATCCTGGTCTCCCAGTTCAGTATAAGTATCTATGGATGTTATTCTGGCATTTGTTCCCTGCTGTTCTGGTGGGCAAATGGGCTTCTGGCTGTGGGTCTGGATCTTCTGGTCCACACTCAGGTTTGAGTAGCAGAGATGTTCTCTGCTTTATGAAAGAGAGACTGGAAGAGGAATGGGAAAGAGCAGCAGGTAGGGAGAAAGGGAATGGGATAGAGAAGAAGGAAAACAGAGCTGTGTGTGAAAAGCCTCTGCCAGAGCCTGCCAGGCAGCTCCCAGTGCTATCACAGCCCTGCAGCTTTGGGGCAGGGAGCTGATAACCCACCCGGAGAGTTCAGGGGAGGGAACACCAGTGCAGGCCTGAGGGTGGAACTGGGAGCAGCACACGTGGGTTTGTGCCAAGCATGACACTGCACCTTCAGAGGCACCCATGGAGAAAGCCTTGGGTCTGCCCAGATTGCACAAATCGGAAAGGTTGGGAGAAAAATGGGTAGGTCTGTGCAGAAAAAGGTGTTGTGGCTGAGAATGTTCAAAAAAATCAATGTGTCCCTGATTCCTGGGCCCTTATTTGCAGCTCTGTCAGTCTGCCCAGAGCTTGCAGCTCCTGGAGGTGCTTGTTTGGCTTCCAGAGGAATGGCAGGGAGTCACCTGAGGGTCTCTCTCTGCAGAATTGAGGTTTGCTGCAGTACAGGCAGGCTGATGAATGAAACATACCCTGGAAAACTCAGGTGAAGCTGTATTATACCCCTCATCCCCCTTTCAGGCTGTTCTGTCTGCTTTTAAAGAGGGACTGACACTGATTTCTGTATGTGCAGTGGAAATCAGCTGCTTAAAACCCACTCTCAGTGCAGGCTGAAATCCTTGGCTGTACATTAATATTATCACATCTTTCTGCTTCACCTTTGAGCGCTGAGCTCTTGCTGCTGCTGGGTGATTTGGGCTCCTGATTCATGCAGGAGGTTCTGTTTCTCCTGATTCTACACAAGATGTGTTTCCTGGAGCCCTGAACACTGATCAGTCCACAGAGCTGGTTTGCATGGGATTCAAATTTCTGTAGAGCTTTGGAGATGTCTTCTTGGCTTCTCTTTAAAGACAAGACAATTCAAACATCATAACTAACTGGTAAAGTAAAAGACTTCTGCAATGTTTTTATTGTTTTTTGGCACTCTGAGGAAAATACTACAAATCCAATGAAAAGAAAAGCAGAAGAGAATTGGCTATTTAAGTTTTTCCTTGAATTAGCTCTGAAAGTGGCATCCTTCCAAGGGAAAGTGTTGCAAGGGGAATAGCAGAAGGCATCTTATGAACAAAGGAAGGAAATGTTGGCTCTGCAGAGCCGGTGGTAACTGGTTTTAATGTTTCAAATCAGTAGTAAGTAGTTACAAAACGAATCCGAGTTTACTGTTGAAACCTTTAAGGTGAAACCTCAGTTTACTTTGACTTGATCAAAGCTTCAGTGAGTGGCATCAGCACCTTTGGCACGTAACACTGATTGGTTTAATGGCATTTCAACTGCAGACTGGCGCTTAATTGCACATTTGTGCTCTTCACCAAAATCTGTTTGTGAAAACAAGCATGTTAGACATTGAAATTAATTAAATCTGGGCTTCTAATTGCTCTGTTCTGGCACTTTTTTCTTTAACTCATTTAGTAGCACACACTTGAAGAATTTGCCCCAGCTGAGTTTTTCGCAGAATGTGTCTTTTTAATTTGTCTTAATACGAATTTCCATTGCATAGAGTTCTCCTCGGGATTTTTTTTTGCATTCATGAAAAATGATTTCATCATTTTTTACCAGGCTTTAAAACAAGGTCTTTGATACCCAACTCCTCTGCTTAGGAAATGTCACATTAAGCAGGTACAGAGACAGTAGGGGCTAATTGAGTGTTACAGCCTGAGCCCTGTGTTTCACCAGGTTCCATTTGATCTTTAACTCGGGTTTTACCGTGTAGAAAAGGGATTGATTAAAAATTTGGCCTTGTCAAGGTGTCATGTGAATTGCTTGTTGAACAGCTCAGAGATAAGAGGCACCAGATAAGGGGGAAGCTGAGCCTGTGCAGTGTCTTGTCAGTTATTGCTCTGCCAGTCAGCACTTGTAGCAGCAGCTCATGCTTTACCTTCCACTTTATTAATCATCTTAAGAGCCACACTTTTGTTTTGGAAACTGTTGTTATTATTAGAGTTTTTTACATTCGTTCTCAATTTTGTTGCTGATTAATTTTGGTAGAGGCTTTGCTGGGTTTTTAATTCAGCTCTGCTGTGTGCCTGCCCTGCTGTTTGTTCCAGGGAAACACTGATCTGTGCCTTGAGGTACCGTCCTGCTGCATTTAAACTTTGCCTGGATGCTCTTGAGACCACATTGTCTGACTGGGAGTGCCTTTGTAGCTTGAATTTCTCCTGTCTTTGGATTTTCTTTGAGTTGTAGAGGTTAAACGGGCACGGTCTCACTTGGTGACTTTAATTGTAAAATGAGAGAGGAACGCAGAGCAGTGGAGCTTCCTGTGCCCTGTGAAATACTGGATTTACTGAGAAACTTAGCAGTGACTGCACACATCCTACTGAGATGAGCACTTGCTGATAGTGGAGTTTTTGTTTTGACTTGGGTGTTTTTTCCATCTGTACCATTACAATAACAGCACTTCTGAATGTTTATGTGGCTGTTTAAATAAGAAAATTAGTGGGTTGAGTAGATGAGTCTTGTTGAGCTGGTATTTTATTCACAGTATCCAAAATGGCACAATTGTGTGGAGTTTGCCTGGAGGAATTTAATAAAAATTAAGGAAACACCCTTCTGAAACACAGTTTGCCTTCATCAGGTGCTGCCATCAGGCTCCTAATCCATATTTATCTAATCTCACTGGAGAGGCGCTCCCTCCGCTCCCAGAGATGCAGACACAAATTTCAGTTTCCTAAAAGACATAAACAGCCTCCAACTTGCATTTGGTGTAAAGTGTCCCAATCTGAGCAGAAATAAAACATGGAATTAATGATGTTTGGGGCAGGACTGATTTATTTGAGTTAAGCCATGGGGTATTGATAAGGTAAATGCAGAGTTTCCATTCTTAAAAATTCTTAAAAATGTGCTCTTTAGTTACTACTTAACTATGACTTGTGGCACTGTGTTCCTGTATAGTTTCAGATGACATTTGAACACATACATGTAGTATATATTATAATAAAGTATATTTTAAAGCTGTTTGTGTGAGCGTTTCATGGGATAATGCTGGCTGTTATTAGAGAGACCACGCACAGTGAAGTTTTATCCAATATATGTGCAGAATTTCACTGTGAGATTGGGTAAAACAGGAATAATAAGCAGTGTCAGCAGTCTCTCTTTAAAACATCTTCAGTGATTGTGTAAAAGCTGTTACATCAGTGGCCAACTTCATATGTTGGGAATTCTTTTCATAATAGCTTTAAAGTTCATTCTAATTTTTTTTAGACAGATTTTTAGATCTTGCCAGAAGTTAATTTAGGCTACATTTTTCCTTATCTGGCACTGCCTGGTGGTTTGATTTCATCTTTTCTAAAGGTCTGAAATGTTTGCTCCTGATTTTAAATTCTGGATTGAAGACTTATTTATTTTAGGCTGATTTATTTATTTATGAGATTATAACAAGCTTATTTGATTTTTTTTAAGTTCCGTATGTAGTTCTGAGATCTAGTTGCTTACAAATACAAAAGCTTGGCTTCCTTGGTGAATGGCTTTAGATATATTTTTACAGCAATACTCTATAATACTCTGGTATCATTCCTCCTTAAGTCTGACTTGAATGAAACACGAACAAATCAAAATAAATGTTTGTGGTCTTTGTTTTTTGATGTTTTTATAATTTTTATAAACAATAGAAGAACCTTATTGGTTATTTGTTCTCTTATGTTGTTGAGAACAAAAAGTAGAGAGTTCCTGAATTTTTCTGTGTGATTTGGATAAGCTGCTGCTTGGAAAAACTCTGGCAGGAGAGGAGACCCCTGTGTTCATGTCACAGGAAATGGGAGCACCAAGCTGATGGATAATGGCTCTGTTGGTGTGTTGAGGAGTAGTAGAAATCGAAGAAATTTGGATATTTGAAAGGAAAATTGTATTTTGCCCATTTAAGGAGTTGCTTTCCTGCTTTTTTGCTATTTGTACACCATTGCGTGGGCTGGTTGGAAAAGAATTTTATACAAGTCTTGGGTTTTCTAGAGGAATAAGGGTCCTTGTGTTGTCTTTTTTTTGTCTTTTTCTCCCCCAAATATACACGTAATTGTAGAAAACATTTTGAAATAACCAAAAATAATTCTATTTTCTGATATGGGAGAAGTTAGTCTGTACTTTCCTAGTTACTTTAAGTCTGGAGTGGGCATCCCTCTGATGTCCAGCAGCTCCAAGAGAAGGGAAATGATGATACTGTGCCTTTATTGTATTTGGGCTGTTCCTCAGATAAAAACCAGTGTGCCAGCTCACCCAAACTGGTCTCACTGGTCCCATCCCTCCCCACTCTGTTGCAGATGCTTTTACTGATTCAGCCATCAGTGCTAAAGTGAACGGAGAACACAAGGAAAAGGATCTGGAACCATGGGATGGAGGAGAGAACACGGCTTCCGAGGAGCTGGAGGCGCTGGAGACAGATGTCGTAAGTGATGCTTTTTATCATCTCTGGTCATCAGTAGGAAATGAGCTGTTTCCCTGGACATGCCTTGAAATAATTCCTTAATTTCAATCTAGTGATGAACATTGGAGGAGCAAAATTGCTGTCCTGCATTGTGCTGGTGGACGTTCAGTGTTTGCCAGCAGCTGCCACAGCCCTTTGGAACAATCTGGCTGAGAATAGCTGCCTTTCAAATGGCACTTTTGGTAAATTCTGACTGAGAATAGCTGCCTTTCCAATGGCACTTTTGGTAAATTCTGGCCAATGGCAGCTGCTGTGGTAAGAGCTGTGTTGGAGTCCTGGAGCCAAAGAGCAGCTTTTGTTAAGGACTCCAAATCCAGCAGTGCCCCAAAGTGATTGATGTTTAATCAGAGCATTCCTGTCTGACTGTCATTGCACTTGGAAATTATGGGGAGATTGTGCTCAGCTAAGTGTCCCTGGGCTGCAGATGGAGGGAATTGATGGAAGCCTGACCCAAGCACAGGGACAGCCTCAGATTATGAATCATTAGATGAAGAATATGGCCTCAAATGCCATGTCCTCATATATCACAGCTTTTCCTCAAGCAGAAATTCTTGTAGCCAGGTGAAATTCTTCAGCCTGCAGTGTGTTCAAGGAGATAATATTACTGATTAGAGCATACTAACTTTGGGTAGAACAATTCTCCTGACAGTTTCGGTGTCCATACTGTAGAGCTGAGATTTATTGGAATACCCAAATAGTCTCAGTGCTTTTATAAAATATTCAAACCATTTATTGTTGTGCTTGAGTGCTGTGATAGCAATTTTACTGAAGTGGGGGAGTTGTGCAGATCAACAGGAGTCTTCTGCCTGTGGTGCCTCTCAGGTAATTCCATCAGTGCTTTTGGAAAGTTTCAGAAGTGTTCATTTGCACGTTTTGGAAAAGGCAAAAAAGATACTAATGTATATATGTCTTGCTAGCCAGGAGTCTTCTAGTACAGAGTGAGCATGTACTTAAAAAAAAAACTCATAAAAACAATACAAAGACTCACAACAAACAAAAAAAAGGGGATTTTGAAGGTAGAATCTGTGCAGCTGATGAACAAAGCTCCCTGGAATAAACTGTGGCATTAATAACTTTGTTATCTGGACAGTGAATTCATAGACCGAGGAGAAAGGGCAGAAGGTTTAACTTCTGCCATCAGCCCTTAATTTGAAGGGAATGTGTTTCCAGTGTCATTTTGAAAAACAAGCATCATTTTCTTCTAGTCTAATGGATGGGATCCCAATGACATGTTTCGTTACAATGAAGAAAATTATGGTGTAGTGTCAACTTATGACAGCAGTTTATCTTCTTATACGTAAGTTCCAAAATATTTTGTTATTAGATTTGTATTGAATGTTCTCCCTGGTTTGACAAACTTTATATTCTGCAGCTCATTTTGCATAGTTTCTGAAGTTGTGGAATCGAATAACTGCAAAAGCAATGAATGAATGGTGCTTAAGAAACCTTGCCAGCTTTCTGTGAATAGTTAGATGTAGAAATCTTTATATATTCCCTTAAATGGGCACGGCTCATTCCCATTGCAGTTTTCTGAATTTAGCCATGCAATAAGGCTTGTTTCTTGCAGAAACTTCCAGGGATAGGATGGAAAGCTGTGAATTTATCTGTATGTAGCTGCTATACCTATAGCTTTTGTTTAACCTAGCAGAGCAGTTTGGCTAAATCCTGATTTTATTGAGACAATTGATCTGGAAGATACTGGAATGCTGAAAAGCTGCTGATAACCAGGGTGGGGGTTGTGTGCTGGGGTGGCTTGTTTAGCAGACTTGTGCAGCTCTAAACCGAAGTTTTAGTTAAATATAATAACAACTGGAATATAGAAGTAGTATAAAGGCTGCTCTGGCTACTCTGGCAGTGATTTATTCCCCAGGGTCTGCAGCTATAATGTTCACTGCAACTGCAACACAAATGGACTGCAGATGTTCCCAGCCATTGTGAAATGGCTTCAGTATTTCCCCACTCTTTTAACCCCCGAAGCAGAAACTCCTTTTTTTGAATATCAAGGAATCACAGTGAATATTTTGACTTTTTTTCTGTGTGTGCACTTGTCTACAGGTCTCTGGTTCAGCAATCTGATTCCTCTGTTTTGTGCAATTGGACCTGTAACATGGTGATAATCAAAGTGTCCTAATCGGCTTATGGTTGAATCCTGGGGAAGCTGTTCTTTCCTTCCCTCCACTGCTCTAAGTACTTTTTGTACTTTTGAACTTTAGTCTTCCATCTTTCTGCTTTCTGGATATTAATGGAAACAGATTAAAAACATGAAGGTGGCTTTAAATTAATTCAATTTTTTTCCCCTAGTCGAGCAACTTGCTTTGCATATCAGTCTGCTAAACTGGGAAGCTCTCTTTTTCTCATCTTCCAACTCTGGGATGAGCAGCAGTGTAGTTAAATGCTTAGATGTGCAGCTGAAGGATTGTAAAGGATTTATTGTTTAATTGTTTTCTCTTCCTAGAGCTAAGCAGTAGCAGGTATAGTTTGTCAAACTGCATCAAGGTACAAGTTTGTGTTCCAGCAAAATGTATTGATCATCACCAGGGTTCTGAACAATGTCATTCTGTCCATCACTTTTTCTGTCATCTTTAATGGCCTGTTAGAAAACATGAAATCATTCCCTGCCCCTTCATTTTTTGCACTCACCTTAAATAAATGGGGATTATTGGCTGTTCTCCTTTATTGTGTTATTAACAGAGGAGCCTGGGACCAGGTTTGCGTTCATGTAAATTTTATTTGAACCAAAGCTTTATGATGAAGGGTTTTATTGAATATTCTTGCAGTTGCCATTGATAAGGCCAGTAAATGTTTAGACTGGCCAAAAATGTGGGGAAAAACTTGTGCTGCAGTAGCTGAGTGCTGACTTGGAGTTTGGCAAGGCCACTTGTTTTCCTCGTTCTGCCACCAACACTTGAGCAATTTAGCATATATAATTTTATACCTGGCTTGTATCTCCACCTACTTTCTTTGTTTTTCTTCTTTATATTATTCAAAATATGGGCAGTAGGGATTCTATAATGCCCAGCAGAGCATGGGCCAAGCTTCAGCTCTGTTCCCTATTTTTATGTAGCTTATTCTGAAGTAAGGTTGGTGGAACAACTTCTGTAACTTGAAGATAAAATCAGGGGGAAAAATAGTTTTTTAAAACCTGACACAGAAATTAGGACAGGTCAACCCCAGAAATGGGTGGCAGAAGGAGGTGCCAGGTATGACCCTATCCCTGGCTGGTTTTTTTCAGTGTTTCACTGCTCATGTATTGAATTTTGACTTGGTGGCTTTCCTGAGGGATGATTTTTGCAATAGTCCATTGCTTGCCATAGAGAGAGACATGGAATGGATGGGATTGAGGTCCTGGCACTCACAGATGAGTCAGGAATTTCTGGTCCTGTACTCTGAAATGTTCCTCCCATCTTTTCTGCAGTTCTTCATAACTGGGAGAGCTGAAATTCTATGGCTGGAATTATCAAAGGATTAAGGATGTCACTTTCTAATTTCAATAGGATTCTGTCTGCTGGCAATGTGTAAATAGCTAAAAAAAATATTCAGATTTGGGCTCTTGGAGTAGCTTCCTATGTAAACAGCAGTCTGAGGCTTTTTATTCCTGATATTCTCAACCATGTTAAAAGTTGGAGCCTTTGCACAGCTTTAGGACCTGGGGATTTTACAAATCCTCTGGAAAAGTTCTGCACCCTGACCTCAGCTCTCTAGGCAGGTAAATGACCCTGAATTTGTCCATAGTGTCAAACCAGTCCAGGAATTTCGTATTAAAAAAAAGACAGCAAGTCTGCTGGCTTAGAAGCAAGACTCGGTTAGAACTAACACTGTGTGATTTTTGTAGCTCCTTTGTGCTTTTGAATGCATTTCAGAGATTCTTTTCCTTTCCATTGTCTTTTTAGGGTGCCATTAGAAAGAGATAATTCAGAAGAGTTTTTAAAACGGGAAGCCAGAGCAACTCAATTAGCAGAGGAAATTGAATCAAGTGCCCAATACAAAGCTCGGGTTGCCTTGGAAAATGATGAAAGGACAGAAGAAGAAAAATATACTGCTGTTCAGAGAAATGCTAATGAAAGAGAAGGACATGGTGTGAACACTAGGTACTTGAGTACACTATGAATAGTATTTTTATTTAAATTATGGAGGTATTTTGGTACTCTAGCAGTTTGCTCATTGATACTGGGCTTTTTCAGCAGGCCTGATTAGGTTTGGAACCTTGTGTAAACAATCCTGTGCTGGTTTTGGCACTCAGGCTGACTTGGACACCTCTGCCTGGCCCTGTATTATCTCTGTAGTGAAACAAACTTCCCCATTCTGACCTGTCACCGTGGTGAATTCGTCCCAAATTACAGGAAGGGGCAGTGGTTTCGGTGTGTCCTGGAAAATTTCAGGCATTACTGCTAAATCCTTCAGTGCCTGTGGGCTCATAAAGTGGACTGTGTGGCCACTATCAAAAGCCAATTCATAAGATGACTGTTGGGTCAACATCTGATACTATTTAGACTTTTCCCCTTGGCTTGATGGGAGAAAAAAAGAGAGAAAATGGGGTGCTTTTTGTTGCCTCTCAGTTGTGTCTCAACACTGATAGAAATTCGCTGCGTTTCAGAGAAAATAAATACATTCCACCTGGACAGAGGAACAGAGATGTCCTGCCCTGGGGAAGTGGAAGACAAAACTCGCCGAGGATGGGCCAGTCTGGATCAGGCCCACCAATCTCAAGGTCTGGATCCCACACTTCGGAATTCAGCCCTAGCTCTGGAGCAGATCAAAGAGTAGTTAACGGAGGCAAGTATCTGAAATCTGAATGAATGTACCTCATTAACGCTGCAGATAATTACCTCACTGTGTTGAAATGGTGTGGGATTAGGCTGTGTATTCCACAAACCAGGTTAGCATCCATCATTTAACACAGAAGTTGTGAGTTGGATTTGGGTTTAACTTACAGAGGAGCACTCATTGCGCTGCGCTCTCTCTGGCTTTGCAGAGCAGAAATGCCATTTATTTTCCTCCTCAAACACCTTTGTCTTAGATGATGGTGCACTGTGTGGATTTAAAGGTGAAAAACTGCATCAGCACCGCAAAGCTCTGTGTGGTGGAGCAGCAGTGCTGACACCTGGTGAAAGGCAGTGGCAGGAGGAAGCTTCCCTTCCTTTCTGGAAAAGAATGAAGCCACTTGCTGACTTTATGAAAATGGGAAGGGGGGGAAACAAGAACAGTGTTAGAGAAAAGGAATCCAAAGCCTTCCCTCCAAATGGGTATTTGAGTATTTTGTGCTGGACACATGGGTAGTATTTCTAACCAGGCATCAGCAGGCACTGCATGGCAGGGATTGGTGTCCCAGAAATCAAACACCATTTCTGGAGATGGATTGCAGCAGTGGCCTGTCCTCAAGGCATTATTTGTAGAATTTAAAAAATGCTATTATGACAAATAGCTGTGAATAAATGACAAATGTATAATACTCAAGTGATCTATCTGGAGAGGAAGTCTGAGAAGCATCTAAAGGTAAGTGAGACTTCCTTTCTAAAGCCAGAGTCAGCTCTGTAAAGGATGGACAACTGAGCCTTGCCCAAACAATGCTAACCTTGAAATTTGTCTGTAGTATTTGTGGTTTCTCTCACCCTATTACTCTGCTGAATCAACATCATAGGCCTAAAATACTCAGAATGGCTTATAAATTCAATTAATTCTGCTTTGGAAACCATGAGCCCTACATCCTAGATTAAAATCCTCCATTAATANTTTTTATACTTTCCTTCATATCATTTGTTCTGTCAGGTGTTCCCTGGCCATCGCCTTGCCCATCTCCTTCCTCTCGCCCACCTTCTCGCTACCAGTCAGGTCCCAACTCTCTTCCACCTCGGGCAGCCACCCCTACACGGCCGCCCTCCAGGCCCCCCTCGCGGCCCTCCAGGCCCCCGTCTCACCCCTCTGCTCATGGTTCTCCAGCTCCTGTCTCTACTATGCCTAAACGCATGTCTTCAGAAGGTACAATATACCAGATTTGTTCATGTTTTTTTTTTTTTTTTTTTTTTTTTTTT
>VYZR01112351.1:24187-52506 GCA_013400675.1 Oxylabes madagascariensis
TAACCTGTAATTTGTGTTTAACTTTAGTTTATCAGACTATTTCTATTAACCTTTTTTTTTTGTTTTGTTTCGTTGGTTTGGTTGGTGGTTTGTTGGTTGGTTTTTTTTTTTTGTTTGTTTGATTTGAAGAGCTTTACAAAAACGAAAGAAAGCTGTGAAATTTCCCGAGTTTGGTATGAAATTAAACTCAGCTTTGTAAACGCTGCTCAGTGTCTTAAATTAACCAACAGCAACATGCAGGACCTGATAACTTTAGAGAGTCCTTTTTTAGGACTATAAATTTATATANGTCAGGATTCAGACACTGAACACCGCTGGTTTTTGTAAAGATCCAGCTCCTAGATGGATATTTGCTCATCATTTGGTTTGAAAGTAGCAGTTTGTGTGGTCAGTACTGTTTGTGAACAGCTGTTTGAGAACCTCTGGTAGCTGTTAAGGACCTTGTGGAGTGCTGGGTGCTGTGGAGCATTGGTATGCCAGGCTAACAGATCAAACTTTACTGTCTATTCCTTAGTAGTGTTTGTAGATCCTAATTAACCCTTTGGGGAGCCTGTGACATTCACAAGTTCAATTTGACCCAAAAACCAAGGCAAACCCAACCCTGCAGAGACTTTATCTCCTCAATTACCGCCTCGATCCATCCCCAAAGGGTTAAACCGTGGAAAAAAAAAAACCAAAAAAANAGTTTATCAGACTATTTCTATTAACCTTTTTTTTTTGTTTTGTTTCGTTGGTTTGGTTGGTGGTTTGTTGGTTGGTTTTTTTTTTTTGTTTGTTTGTTTGATTTGAAGAGCTTTACAAAAACGAAAGAAAGCTGTGAAATTTCCCGAGTTTGGTATGAAATTAAACTCAGCTTTGTAAACGCTGCTCAGTGTCTTAAATTAACCAACAGCAACATGCAGGACCTGATAACTTTAGAGAGTCCTTTTTTAGGACTATAAATTTATATAAAATACCAAATTTAACACAGTTGTTCCACAAAAAGCATAACTAAATCATTGAATCACCTCTTGTAAAGCAACCAATGACAATAATGCTAATAAAAATGCAATATTCAGGGAAGTGAGCTCTGGAATGGGATAGGATGAGCTGCTTCAAAGGTGAATTTGTAGGAAATTTTTATTCACAACAATAAATCAGCTCCCCAGCAGTCAGTAAGAGAAAGGCTGACCTGTGAGTCTTTGGTAGCTGTATGCAGAATTATCCCAACTAAATTTGTCCTGGGAGGGTACAATAAGGAACATGGTGTATAATTTTTATTTCAAGTGCTCTTAAACCCTGCACAACACGGTGTAGCAAGCCTAGAAAATACAAAGGGGTTATACTGAGCTCCTTGGAAACTTGCAGTGGGTGCTGTAGCTGGCTCCACTGGAGCCGTGGGAGAGGGAGGAATAATCCCTCAGACTGAGCAGGAACACTGGGAAATGTTCCTAACCAAAAAGTGGGTGGTAGCCACATCTGTCAGGCCTACTGTCCATTTATTGTGGGCTTTTTTCTGGAGTAAGGAACTGAGAATCCACCTGCAAATTGAATTATTTCTTAGCACTTGTGGTTGGTTTGTCAGGCATGCAGTGAACTGCTGCTTATTGCAACGTTTAATTCCTAACTGCTGCAAGATTATTCCTGGGAAATGCGTATTCTTTGAAATACTCACTTGTATGAAATTTGCATTGAAGTGGACTTCAGATGGTTAAAATAGAGGCTGACATTTAAAGATTTATGTAACCAGGAGAGGTACTTGGTGTTTTAGAAGTTTTTTCTGAAACCTAAAAGCCATTATCTGAACCTGACCCTGTTACTGACCTACGTTAAAAATGAACTGCCATCAGCCAGATTCTGTTCACACATGGTTTTTCCTTTTGAAGTATCAACACTTGAGTCTAATCCTGTAAAGAAAACGTTTATTAGGATGTAAGAACTGTATTGCTGCTTAGATTTGAGCATAACTACGGTGTGGCAGCTGTACAGGCTGTGCAGATTTCCTGTATTCACTTATGACTTTGGCTTCTGGTGTTAAACATGCATGACTTGAACCTTGGGATAACAATCCCTTGTTTAGTTGCAGTTTTTGCTGACTTGTAAATGAATTGTGACCTGCTGCAGGCAATTCAGCCTCGCTGCAGAGAATGCTCTGCTGAAATTCCCCAAGAGCATTGGTCAGCCAGTGGTGACTCTGAATGGTTTGGGATCACTGACCACCTGACAAAAGTGCTGGGAAATTTTTATTTTCTGGAAAAACGTTTGATAGCCTGGAACTGGGCTTATCCACGGACAGCTGCACCACTGACCTTTATGGCTTGGCTTGCACTTGGCAGTGGTGGATGCTTGGCTTGAAATATTTTAGATCCAGGCCTTGCACACCTATTTCAGTGCTGATAAAGCCTCTGAATACCCAGGAGCTGCCCTGGGGAGGTGATGAGTGTTGGCAGCCTGGCTGGACCAATGGCTTGGCCTTTTTAGTGTATCAATGCCAATTGCTTGATTTTATTGCTGCTTTATTGAGAGTTTTTAAGGTTAAACGCATTTTTATGAAGAGATGTTTGGGTTTTCTCTGGTGGACATCAAGCACTTATTGTGTGGGGTTGTCTTTTTTTCCTCAGGGCCTCCACGGATGTCTCCAAAGGCTCAACGGCACCCTCGAAGTCACAGAGTCTCTACTGGTAGGGGTACAATTTCAAGTGGCTTAGAATTTGTATCTCATAATGCACCTGGGGAAGCATCTACTGCTGCAGTGGCACGAGGCAGCCCTTCAGGTGGGACGTGGTCATCAGTTGTCAGTGGGGGTAGGTAAAGCTTGGCTTATTGCAGATGGCTTGCAGGGGGATCCTTAGAGTGGGAATGCTCAGCAGAACCCTGCCTTTCCAGGCAATTCAGGCTCTGAATAATCAAATACTGGGCTAAGGTTGGAGTGGGAGAAGGATGTTCCCAGGTAGCTGAGTGAGAGTCAGTGCAGTATTGTCCTAACTATAGAGTCAGGTCTGTGTGAAGAGAAAGGAAGGAAAAGTGTGGGGTTTAGTTGTTGAAAGGATTCATTTTTAGGGGATTTATTGGAGGAGTTAGAGATTTGCCACTGCATCCCTGAGTTTGGTTATGGCAGCGTGGCTGGATTGTGGTTTACAAATGAAGGAGGTGTTTGGGTAGAGGGAGGTCGGTGTTAAAAGCTTAACTCGAGTTAAGTTGGATGTATTTCTCCTTTAAAATTTACATGGATTTTAAGCGGTGATGTTGTTCTTGGCTACTGTAGGAGCAGTTATAGTGAGTGTTTTCTTAATCAGTTAATACATATTTTTTTAATATTTGACTTGAAAGTTGAAGCTCAGTCTTGTGCCACAGGTCTAGTCTGGAGCTCTTGAGTTGAGGCCATGTTCTGGTGGGCTGTCAGGAGCTGGGTGTTTCCTTGAGGGCAAGAGAACAACAGTTTGGTCCTTTTTAGGTACCTTTTGGGTGTTTTTTAGCAGTGCAGAATTCTAGAGGAGCGTAGTAGGAACACATTTCTCAGAAAGAGGGTATAAATTTGACCCACATTTGATTTGTTGCCTTGTGGAAAAAACTTAACTCTTCTGTTGTGGCATTATTTGTGATTCACCTTCCCTGTTCATATATTATTAACAAATATATATATATTATATTAATATATATTAATATGCAAGTAGGACTGTCAAACCACTTACCTGCCTTTCTGCTCACTCACTGGGAGTTAATATGTGACAAAAAGCACAAGTGGGATGAGCAGGAAGCAGGAACTTCAACAACTTACTGTTCAAAGAATNCACTCTTTTTTCAATAGGCTGTGTTGTTTTTCTTCCAGCTGGCAAACCTCCAAAAGAGGACACTGTAAAATGGATGTGTTTTTTCAGCCCTCTTAAAAAATATTTTACATCTGTTTGTGTGGAGACCTGACCACCTTTTGTGTTCTGCCTGAAACTGGGTTAATGTGAGCTGTTGTAGTTGTACTACTGGGGATTTGGGGAAGCATTTTGCAGATTCTTGATGGGATTAGAGGGCTGTGATAAATTTTGGGGGACAATCTGCAGAGAAATCACCCCATTATCTGAAATGCTGTGTTGTAAAGAACTAGGAGATGTGCCTGAAAGGTAAACAGGTTTTCAGTTACTATATAATGCCTCACAAATTGTTTCAAAGCATGTTTTTAGCCATTTTAAAACTAAAACAAACTGCTGAGCAGCTGGGGAAGCTCATCCTATAACTGCTTTTTCCTGTTTGTTTCTAGTTCCGAGATTATCCCCTAAAACACACAGGCCTAGGTCTCCAAGGCAGAGCAGCACTCCCATGGGACCAGCTCTGCCTTCTCCTCAGCCTGGTACTATTCCCACTGAATCTGTTGCCATGCCTGTTCCAGCTGCCTCTCCTACACCTGCCAGCCCTGCATCCAACAGAGCAGTCACCCCTTCCAATGAAGGTAAGCGGCCCTCACTACCTCACAAATGCTCCCTTTCCCAAATTCCTGACAAGGAGCGTGCCCAGGCAAGAGCAGAGCTGCTTGCTGAGTGATGGGAAAACTCGGGATGCATTAAATTCTGCTGTGAGTTCCCATTTCTCCAGCTTTAAGGTTGGAGAGAGGCTTTTTGAGAAGTCTTTATGCTTAGTCTATTGTGCCCTTAAGGAATATGGGCTTATAGGTGTCTGACTTAATGGAGGATTTCTTTTTCCAAACAGAGTTTTTGCCTCTTTCCTATGTTAAAGAAACACAGGCCACTGGTTTCAAAGAACTATCTTGAACACAGCAAAAGGAATGGGGGAAAAAAAAACATTCAGGAGCACAGTAAAATACCTAAGAACTCTCAAATCTCTGTAGCGTTCTGTATGAAGAGCTTGGACTGCTGCAGATAATTGGCTCTAAGTTTATAGTTTGTTCAGCCTAGTTAAGGTTTTGTGTATGATGAGAAGGGTGAGTTTAATTGGGTTTTTTTCATTTGACAGTAGGATGGGAAGGGCGGGTGTATGATCCTCCAGGCACCAACTAGGTAGCAGGAAATGTGTAACTTAAAAGGTTTTTCTAGCTAAACATGGTTAAATCTCTCCCCTGTTTCTCTCTTGCCTTCTGTCTTTGGTCAGTTGGAGTCGTGTATAAGAGAATAACTCAGGCAATTTCTTTTCCAGCTAAAGATACAAGGCTTCAGGACCAGAGGCAAAATTCTGCAACTGGAAACAAGGAGAATATAAAGCCAAGTGAGACTTCTCCTAGTTTTTCTAAACCTGAAAACAAAGGTTTGTATCCAAAGCTTTCATGTACTCGAGTGATGTAGGAATTGTGTACACTAAACCTGCTGTCCTGGCTGCTTTAGTTGGCATTTTAAGGAAGGCTTGGAGGCAGTCTGGTGTTCTCCAGTGAAATTTGGTCATGCAGTTGTGAAGTGGCACTTTGAAATGTTGTTTGTGACTCATTCCATCAACACCAAGTGTAGAGATGCTCATATGGATGGTGTGATTTCACTTGTTTCCTTTCTTTTTTTCCCCTCCCTTCTTTCTTTCCCCTGCTCACAGAGCTGCTTTTTAGCTGCCTTTGGACTGAATATGTTTCTGCTTAGAGCTGTGCTCACAATACTTCTGAGCATCGTGGTCAGCAGAGCTTTTCTAACTGTGCTTTTTTCTATTATGCCTTACATTTCTTTGTCTCTGTAGCGTTGTTTGTTCATTCAGTTCTCAAAAAAAAATCTTTTCATGTTGTTAAACTGAGAACCAGGTTCATTCATTCTCTCATTGGAGAGACCTTTAGGATGAGTCCAACCATAAAGCTCATCTGGATCAGCGTTTCTCCTTCACTTGCCGTGTTTTGAAATGCTGGCACAGGCTGGGTTGGGGGTTTTGTTGCATATTCTTTGTGTTCAGTGAGTTCTGCAGTCCCTGCACCTCGGGGCTTCTGCCTTGGTGTGGTGCATCAGAACTAAAGATAAATCAGTTATGTAATGCTCCGCTTTCACAGAGCCTTTCTGTGTGCTCATACACGTAGGTCATGGAATTGTACCAAATTAAAACCCAAAATAAGGCACTGGGTGTCATTTTTATATCTGCAAAACGGTTATCTTTCTGCAAACTTAGTAATGTGTATAAAACTTGTATTAGAAATGCTTGGACAATGTTGATCTTGTATTTGGCAGGTGTCTCTCCAATTGTTTCAGAGCATAGAAAACAGATTGATGATTTAAAGAAATTTAAGAATGACTTTAGGGTAAGTTTCTCTCTGTTAACGGTGTCATCATTCTCATGTGTATCCAGGTTATTTTAATGAATTGAACATACTGCATATGTTAACAGGTCTTTATACTTTTGCTTAATTTATGAAAATGTCTGTAAGAATTCATGTTAGGTATTGTAAAATCAATGCTGGCTCTTGTTTGTACAATTGCTTAATGCACATAAATGTGAATATTGACTGCACACTGAAAACAGGGCTTGAAACCTGTTTGATCATTAGGCACAAATAATTATCTCACACTCCATATGGAGGAGCTGTTGCAAAATTAAATGAAGAGTTTTGCGGAGGAAAATTGAAGATGAATTCATAGTACTTATTTCCTGGTTATAAGGGTTTTATTAAATCAGGTTAGCTTTTGAAGTGGTGCTGTTAAATCACTCAGGGGATGAGTCCAGAGGGTTGTCTGAAGCTTTCCTGTCACTCCCTAATCAACATACAGGTCACTTGAGTGGCTGAATAGCTCCTTACACAGTGCCAGCTTAAACACTGTCAGTGCCCTTGGATTTCTTTCCTAGTAGAAATGGAAATGGGTGTTTTAAAAGGTCATTTCCAGATGATTGAGGCTTGTAGGACTGTGTTTTACTCTGTGTATGTGACAGCATTAGATGGTCTCTCCTGAGTTTTTTATCAATTTACTGAATATATCCCTTGGCTTTTTTTCAGTTACAGTCCAGTTCCTCTTCAGATGCAGTGGATCAGCTGCTAAACAAAACCCGAGAAGGTGAAAAATCAAGAGATGTAGTTAAAGAAAAGACAGAATCCACCCCTAAAGAATCTATCATAGAAGCTGGCAGTAACACCAACTCCAGTGGTGGCAGTAGCAAACCCAACAGTCCCAGTATTTCTCCTTCCATGAGTAACAGCTCTGAGCAAAAGCGAGGGCCTGAGGTGACCTCCCAAGGTGTGCAGACATCCGGGCCTGGAAGTAAGCAAGACAAGGAGGATAAAGAGGAGAAGAAGGACACTTCTGAGTGAGTTATTATGTCTTTCGGAATAAGCACATCTTTATTATCTTACCTTATCTTATCTTTATAATCACATCAGGCCTTGTGTAGAAGTCATGACTGGGTGACACATTCCTGGCTCTAAGTGCTGTTGCACAGGAGGAGCAGCAGGGGAAGGGGCTGCCCTGAATGTCATCTCCTGACTCAGTGCAGAGCTCTGGTCCTGTTGATGCCTAGTTCACATCTAAAAGCTTATTTCAGTGTTTTCCTGGCTCACATGAGCTGTGGTATCAACTGGAAAACTTTGATGGATAGTTGTAATAAGAGTCCCTCAATGAGAGTGGCTTTTTGCATGCCATGAGGTGTTTGACTTCTCAGAAATCAGACTCACTGATGGAAATGAGGTGTTTTTTTAAGTTATTAATTGCAGATACTCCTGTAAAAGAATAATGCCCAACTTAATTTTTTGTTCTTTACGTTTAGGCAAGTTAGAAAATCAACACTTAACCCTAATGCTAAAGAGTTCAACCCTCGATCTTTTGCTCAAGTAAGTGATTTGATGCTGTTTAACGGTGCCTTTGAGTAGATCTTTATAAGCCAACCTTTTCCTTGGAGGACACTCAAACTAACCCTGCCATATCCATTGCTCACCTCTGTTTGTAGCCGAAACCTTCTACTACACCAACCTCCCCTCGTCCTCAAGCTCAGCCCAGCCCCTCCATGGTGGGGCATCAGCAGCCAACCCCCGTGTACACTCAGCCTGTTTGTTTTGCACCAAATATGATGTACCCGGTTCCAGTGAGTCCAGGCGTGCAGGTAAAGTGCTGCAAACTCCTCAACACCTCACAGAGATTCTCAGGAAGCTGAGCAGACTTAGGAATCATAGAATGGGTTGGGTTGGGAGGGACCTTAAGGATCAGCTTGTTGCAGCTTGGGAGCTCTGAGTTAAAACAGCGAAATAGTACAGCTTGTATTGCTCTTGTAAATATAAATCACCTTGTTGTTAAGTTTTGGCTGTGTAAATACTGACTTTTCCCAGTGCTCCCTCAATCTGGATGTTTAAATAATCTTAAACACTTGTAAATGCCAGCAGCCCACATTTATTGCAGGTCTGTGCAGGTTTCCTCCCAGTCCTCCAAGCATAGTCCTACTCTCTGCAACAGTTTCCTTGTTTCCAACTGTGTCCCACTGGTTTCTGGTTGTTGTAGGGGTCACTGGGATTTCAAATATAGTGCCATTGTAGAATCATGGAATATCCTGAGTTGGAAGGGACCCACAAGGATCTTCAGCCCAACCCCTGTCCCTGCACAGTCACCCCAACAATCCCAGCCTGTCCCCGAGAGCGTTGTCCAAGCATTCCTGGAGCTCTGGCAGCCTTGGGGCTGTGCCCATTCCCTGGAGAGCCTGTTCAGTGCCCCAGCACCCTCTGGGGGAAGAACCTTCCCCTGATACCCAGCCTAACCCTCCCCTGCCTCAGCTCCACACCAAAAAGCTGCTGTGAGGCTGTCAGGTTGCCTGCGGTAGCAGCAGTAGCGTTCCTGCGCTGGTTGTTGCCAACCATCTGGTGTTAGTTGTGTGTCCGTGCAGACTTAGTGACACTGATCCAAGAAAATCTCATAGGTTAGGCAGAGTTCACTAAACCATGCAACAGAACGGAGGGAAACACATCAAAGCTGAGTGGGGCCCCCACCCCAGCACACACTTGAGTTTTTAAAGGAATATCATACCTTCAACTTCTTCTGTTTCAGCCTTTGTATCCTATTCCCATGACGCCCATGCCAGTGAACCAAGCCAAGACATATAGAGCAGGTAAAGGTGAGAATAATACTGCCTGTTTGGTTCTCAGTCTGCATGCAGCATGGCTAAATGACAAATGTTTGTGTGTTTTCTAATCCATGGTAATTTGGTTTCAATCGATATTTTAAATGCTATTTTTAATAAAGGCAAGTAAGTGGAAATACTAATGGATTTTTAGATAAACTAATTCAGCCAAAACATGCCAGGTTTGAGTAATGGGGGGTTGCTTGTTTTGGAATCTGGTTTGACAAACAGGAAAACATCTCTGTTATTTGGGGCATTAGGGTGAGCGGATCATCTCCTATATCACTTAAATATTACAGGTTTGTTTAAAGGGAACTTCTCTGCTGGTTTTCTGTACTGATTTGCAGCAGTGTCCCAATCAGTGCTTTAATAGAGTGTTTTTTAACAACATGCAGAGCCACTATTTCTTCACGAAGAGTTTGCTCTGCTGCTCTTCTGGAAGGAGCTGGTTCCAGTTTGTTCTTGTTCATTCCTGCTGCCCCAGTGACTGAACAGCTGGACTAACAATGACAGTGCCACATGTTTAAGTGACACCCGTGGCTGTGGAGTCACGATGGGTGGTGAGATGCTCCCTGTGCTGGGCAGGGCAGTGAGGGAGCAGAGAGTGCTGCTCTTGTTCTTGTGCTCCTGTTCCAGGGCATGCTGTAACTGTGCCCAGTGAATGCTTCTGCAGTGGCAGCCAGTGCTGCAGGACAGGACCAGCACTGCAGCTCCAGTCACTGCAGGAGGAAATTGTTTCCTGCTGTTTAGAAATAAACAAATGGCCTTTATCAACCTAGGGGAGACAAAACCCTGCAATGTATTTCTGTGTTAAAGCACAGTAACTTCACGGTGGCCTCACCCCTGAAATCTTCTGGCTGGTAGCACTGTTTTAATCAGAAATACATTGCTGCTTGCTGGGTGAGGCAGCTCCAATTCTGAATTCGTTTTTAAGTTCCAATATTTTCTGCATATCCATCTGTGTGCAGCACAGCCCTGAGGGAGCTGCCCGGGTTACAGCTCTGTGCTTTTACACTGTTCAGGTTGCCTCCTGTATTTACTTCTTTCTGTTGTTGATCTGTAGTGTAAATAAAATCATTGAGTGAATTTACTGATGTTTTCAACATTTCCCTCTCCTCTCCCTAAGGGATTTGGGGCATTGCCCCTGCAGTGGAGTTTAAAGGTGCTTGAGATAGCTTAGTTAATAGTTGCAGCCTGACTGCAGGGAGCTGGAGCCCTCCTGAGCCCTCCTGGAGCCCTCCTGGAGCTCCCATGCCCATGCTTTGTAGGCTGAATTAGTTTGTTCCAAGTGAGATGGGTGGTCACCTTCCCAGGAGAGCTCAGGTGATCCCACACTGCTCTGCTCTTATCATCATTCTTCCCTCTTAGTTATTCCTATGCCTTATGGGTTTTGTCTCCCTCAGTGCTGTCTGTGACCTAAAATTTGCTTTCCGCTGCCCTGAGGGGTAGCACAGAGCTCAAAAGATGTGAATACCTCGAGTTGTGGCTGTGTGGAGAGCTTTATTGTGCTTTCCTTAGCCATAAGCATGAGTTATTTTAGCATAAAGACTCAGATTTCCAGCTGATGGAACAGTGGCCAAGTCATTCCCATAGAGAGTGAAAAAGCCTTTTGAAGGGGACAGGATTAATTGGTTAATGTAGGTATCCTGATATAACCTTCCTCTTCCATGTCTGATTCTTGTCAGTCCTTCTCTCTCTCCACTTTTCTTGCTTCACAAAAAAGGCAGGGCTGGGTTTGTGGCTGTGTACATGCAGCCCAAAGGCATCGATGAAAATCGTGTTTTCTGGAGAAACTCTTCTTCACACTGTTCCTCTTAGACAGAGCTCTAACCCATGGTTAAAGGTGTGGGGTGGGGTTATTCCACGTGGTCCCAGTAACATTACTATAATGTAGAACCTTTCAGGAGGCTCCAAATTTTTTCTCTGTGTCTCTAACATGAGACAATCTTTGTTTTCCAGTACCAAATATGCCCCAGCAGCGGCAAGACCAACACCACCAGAGCACCATGATGCATCCTGCTTCAGCAGCAGGCCCTCCAATTGTAGCTACTCCACCTGCTTACTCTACACAATATGTTGCATATAGCCCCCAACAGTTTCCTAATCAGCCTCTTGTGCAGCATGTGCCACACTACCAATCTCAGGTAAGAGTCCTTTCCATGCTCCTGATCGTTCCAAGCACAAATAATGAAGTGGCTCAGGGCTAAATAACCCCCTTGTGTCCAGTCCTAAGTCACCCTGAAGAGTTTCTGTGTTCTGGAGCACACATGGTGATCTTGGAATGTGCTTCAAAGCCTGTAACAAATTTTAAGGTCCTAATGAATTTTAATGTCCTAATGAATTTTAAGGTCAGTTTAGAAGTTGGCATTTATTATTGATACGGTTTTTTAGCTCTTTGAAGAATTTCTTCAGGTCATGGCCAGCACATCTCCTGGTTAAGTGTTCTAAAAATAATTTACTTGGTGGACTGCTCTTACTTCAAAGGCTGTTAAATCTACACGTGTAATTGGATAAATGTATAAGCTTAGTGCATTATTAGAGTGGCAAAAATTGGATACACCAGTGTTTTCTGTCAGTTTCTAGCCCTTAAATTTTGGGAACAGCTGGGACAATCACAACAGTGTGAAATCCTCAGCTCGCTCTGCGTTTGAGCAAGGCCGAGCTGCCGCCGTTTCAATCGCGACTGTTCGGATGACAAAAGTTTCTTTGGAGTAATTAATTCCCCAATTAACTGTGTGGTTTTTCCTTTGTTCTGCCTGCAGCATCCTCATGTTTATAGCCCTGTAATACAGGGCAACGCTAGGATGATGGCCCCACCAGCACACGCACAGCCGGGTTTAGTATCTTCCTCTGCAACACAGTACGGTGCGCATGAACAGACACATGCTATGTATGGTAGGAAACGTTTTGTGTTATATGTAACTTTTTAAGTCCTTACCTTGTGCAGGGGATGTATTTAATCTCAGCCTTCAAACGTGGGTATCGTTCAGTAGATGTGGTTTATATTTCATAAGATGATGATGATGATGATGATGATGAGCAGAGCATTGAAAACTGAGCCAGCTGGTTCAAATGAAAACTCAAGTGTGCTGATTTCGGTAGGATGCCAGTGACCAAGATGAGATTTCAACCTGGGAGCTGCTAAAGAATATCTGCTGAAAGAAGTTTGTTCAAGTTCTCTTGATGCTCTTGATACATCATCCCTTGTTTGTTCCTTGATTATAATTAGTACTTGTTTTATTGCAAGGTTATGACCTCAGTTTCAAACTTGACTTTAGTTCTGGCAACTNTGATGACATTGAAAACTGAGCCAGCTGGTTCAAATGAAAACTCAAGTGTGCTGATTTCGGTAGGATGCCAGTGACCAAGATGAGATTTCAACCGGGGAGCTGCTAAAGAATATCTGCTGAAAGAAGTTTGTTCAAGTTCTCTTGATGCTCTTGATACATCATCCCTTGTTTGTTCCTTGATTATAATTAGTACTTGTTTTATTGCAAGGTTATGACCTCAGTTTCAAACTTGACTTTAGTTCTGGCAACTAGTGAAATGCTGTCTTTATGATACTACTGGCATTATTAACAGTATGAACACTGCTGTTTAAGCAAAATAAACCATGTGTTGCTTACCTTTCTCATTTGGTAAGTCAAGAATAAGTAAATGGAACAGCTCATGTATTGCTCTCACTTGGACAATTAGTCTCTAGCATTATCAGATGGGCATTTTTCACTTCCAGTGAAGTGCTGAAAATGTGGGTTACCTTGTGACGAAAGTAAAATGTGCAAGAACTTTCTGAAGCATTATAAATGTATCATAAATCGAGGCCCAATTTGGAGGAAAAAGAGCTCACTGCAAAACATGCTATTGAAAGAGGTAGAGTCAAGGTTGTTTAAGGCTTGGAAATTGTCATAAAATGTCAAAACAGCAGATGGTCTCTTGAAAACATGGCATTTCAATACTTGTTATAGCATCTGAGGAAAAGTTTTATTGGGTCACGTATATTATTGACTTAGATTCTAATAAAAGATTTTCTGTACCTTTAGACATCTTTGTATGTTTTTGGGTGCTTAGTTTTACACTGCTACTTAATGGAAGTCCATGACGTGTCATGAAAACTTACAGAGAATCTGGAGTTTAGTGGGAAATTAATTCTGATTTTAAGAGGTGTCTTACCCGTCTGAAAACATCCTGTCAGATCTCTGCAGTGGTGTGGTAACAGAGTTAAGAAACAAAAATAACTTTGACGCTCGGAGGAAGAACATTTGAGCTCATTTGTGCTGAAGCTGAAATGGAAGTTACTTGTAGAGATTAATCTTTCTCTCACAGGTCCTTGCTAATTGTGTTACTTTGATCTTTTCAACTCTTGTGCTTGAGGTGTCCATGTAAACAGATCTTCTGTTTGCTTTTTCATTAGATTAAATAGAATTCCGATAAAGCGAATGATCAAAGGCTTTCAGACCTTTATTGGTGAAAACCGTCCTCTCAAATTCTAATTAAAATAAAACCAAACATGAGATAATCTGAGATTTGATTCAGAATGGTTGCATGTGACTTCCTAGCAATTTCCCATTGTGCACCATCCTTATCTTCTGTAATCAGTGGGTTCTGCAGCGTTGAAGTACAAGCCCATTGCCTTGCTTGGCTTTGATCAGATGTCTGTATAGGTTTTTTTTCACTGATATTCTAACTTACAACTGTTAGATCTCATTTTGTGTTGGTTTTGCAGCTTGTCTGTTGTAGATATGTGACTGCCTGCCAGTGCAAACAACTAAGTTGGGTCAAACTTGAGAGTTCTTTGGTATTTCCTGCCATGTAATCAAATATTACTTTCCCAAGAGCACCTAATTTAACAGAAGTGGCCTGTCCTCACGTGTTCTTTCTAGTAGCTACTTGGTGACTCTTCTAAATATTCTCCCACCTTCCAGTAAATGATGGAGTGCTTGAAATTTTTGTTACTGAAACCATTCCACCCAAGAGGATCATGAACTCCATGTGATAGAGATTTTTTAAGGGTGTGTTCTTGGCCCTGTGCAGACGTGTTTAGTGAACATGAACTGTCTCCAATGTACCCTTCACCTTCCAAGGTGACAGTGACACATGGAATGACTCCTGATGTTCTGCAGCACGCTCTCAGTTCACATTTTTGCAAGTCTTCCATGTGCTGAGTGCCTGAAGACCTGGCCCAGATGGACTGTGCTTCCTCAAAGTGTGTCCAGCTGTAACGTGTCCACTTCAGCTTCCATTTATCCATGTGTGGGAAAAGGCAGGAATTCCAGAGGTGACCAGTCTGAGCTGCTTATGGAGCTAAAGAACATCATGTTGGAATTGTTCACATCTGACTGAGTGACTATAAGAAAATATCCATAACTTATGCTGTCTTTTGGAAATCTTAAGTTTACCCACGTTTGAACTAAATATACCTGTGCACTTTGATTCTGGTCCTCTCTTAAAAAATAATTTGAAAGTACAGAATAACAACTTCTGAGAAACAACCACCGCTGCTGCTTTTGATTTTGCTCAAACAATTTCCCTTTTGGCTCTTTAAAATTGCTATCTGATTTTTAAAGAAATATATTATTACTTATTTTTAGCACTGATATCAGGATTCAGTGGGCCATGCTGCCCTTTTACCCTTCAAGGTACTGGTGCTTGCTTTGAGTTATTCCTGCAAAATTCACTCAGTTTTTCTCCTGCATATGTGGTAGAGAGAAGATGTCTGCAAGAACTACTGTGCTGAGACCTGGGGGTTGGGGGGAAACTGCTTATCAAGTATTCCTAAGGTGTGAAATGTTTTCTGGTAAGATCTGAAACTCCACCTTCACTAATGGTTTGGGACGAGTTGAAAGTCTGTGGCAAATAGTAACAGCCTGGCAGCCAAGAGAAATTTCGATTTAAGGGAACCGCCCTCGCTGCCAAAAGTTTGGGGTTGTTTTCCTCCCTGTCTTGTGAAGCGATAGCTGAATCCAAAATACATACAGTGACCTACACTTGGTGATAAAGCACTCTTCCATTTTAAAGAAAAGTACTTTTGTCTAATGCTGTTTCGTGGGATATTCCTGCACTTCTGGGATTTCCTTGCCAGTTCACGGTGTCACAACCCCTCTGTTGCCGAGAGAGAGAAGCAGAGCTGCGTGGTCCCAGTAACCCCAGCTAAAGACAGGACAGAGGAGTGTTCAGATCACTGAGGTTTTCCCCTCAAAATGGGGAAGGACGATGTCCAAACAACTTTCTTCCCAGCCAGACGATAACAACGTCTGTGACACCTCAGCTGCGGAGCCCAGCAGAGTTTGAAATGTCACACCTTTACCTGCCTCACACCTGGAGGTGTCGTCCTTGCCCTGCTCAGCTGCACCTTGGGTTCAGGAGGTTCTGTGTCTGTCTGGCGGCTGGGGTGGCCTCCCAGTCCCTGTCCTTGGGCTGCTGGAGTTTGCTGGCCACGGTCCCAGTTTGGCTCCTGTGTCACACAAAGCCCAGACCAGGCTTCTGCCGCTGGTAGAAAATTCGGTTACCGAGTAGAGGGTGGATGTGTCCATTCCTGTGACAATGGACTTGTGTCAGTTTTCCATGTGGCTGAATTGTTTCCAGATAATTGGAGTCCTCTAAAAAACTTAACTTCTGTGTTTAAGAACTTGTGTAAAATCAGACCTCGGTTTTACACAGATGCATTTCCTGTTTTTTGTGCTCTCATTCCTGTCCCCGTTCTCCCTTCCCCTTTTCCCTTTCTGCATTTGTTTTACTGGTCTGGTGTTGTCTCTAACTTTATCTGGTTTCTGTCTCAGCAGTAGAGTAAATTCTATTCCCCTGATAGTACAATGGTGGATATAATATAAACTTCAGAGGATTCTCCAGGGACTAAGAGTGAACCAGTCACCAAAGTTGTCTTGGAAGTGTTCAGAATGGCAATGCTATAGCTGAAAAAGCAGGGCCAGTTTCTGCTCTAGTGTAATTGCATTTTAACCTTCTTGTTATAGTGGACAGTAATAGACCATGAATTGACATAAAGTTTCCATTTGTGTTAATTACGAAGAACTGCAGACCTCAGTGTCACAGTTAAGAAGGAAGGCTTACTTTTGTTTCATCTCCACTCTTTTGTAAAGCGAAATATCTAGCTCTAATAGCAGCTAAGTAAATAAAAATATCTGCATGGTTCTAGAGTCTTAAAAAAAAAAAAAAAAAAAAAAAAAAAAAAAAAATTAAAACTGACACTGACCTTTCCAGAAGATGGGAAGTATGCACGTGGCAAGAGGCTAATTTACCTTTCTATTTCCCAAATTCAGCATGTCCCAAAATACCATACAGCAAGGAGACAGGCCCTTCTTTCTACTTTGCCAGTGAGTTGGGTTTTTTGTACTAATTTTGATTGTACAGAAAAGCACTTTCTAAAGAAGCACATGTTAATGGAATGGGACGTGTTGAGGGAACAAGTTTCCTTGCACCAAACCAGGATGTGGAAAACGCAGGAAGGTTCCTCTCAGTGGGCAGGGAATGGAGCTTTGGATCAGATTTACATGATCACAGGAAGCTGAGTTGTGAATTCTTCAAAAATTTATTTTGAATATGGAACAATCTCTGACTTCACTACCCAGTCTTTTCATCTGCAGCCAGAAGTGGGCTCTAAGAAATCCTTCCCTGTGAGGGTGGTGAGGCCCTGGCACAGGATGCTCAGAGAAGCTGTGGCTGCTCCATCCCTGGAAGTGTCCAAGGCCAGGTTGGACGGAGTTTGGAGCAGCCTGGGATAGTGGAAGGTGTCCCTGCCCATGGCAGGGGATGGAACAAGATGATCTTAAAGGTCCCTTCCCACCCAAACCACTCTGTGATTCTGTAGCCTCTCCTTAAACCTGTGGGAGCTGCCTTGCTCCCTTCCATGAGCCAAAAAGGATTTTTACACCTGACGAGTTACAGCTTCCTAAAAGGAGAAGTAACTTGGGCATCATCCCTCTAAAAAGCCGTGGCTCAAGTTTTGAGCCCCTGGGAGGAAATACCTGGAGTTGCAGCTGAGGTGAAGGAATTTTTCTGTGGAGCTGCCACTGAAGGAGTGCTGGGAACAACTTGTGGTCATGATTGTATGACAGGGATGAGGTGAGGGCTCCTTGGCAGGTGAACTTTGTCAGTTCCATTCCCTGGCTCAGGTGGGGCTGTGCTGGTGACCAGCATCACTGGAGGCACTGGGAGAGGGGCTGGTGCTCTCTGGACACAACAGCCTGATCCAGCTCATCCACACTTACCAGGAAAGGCAGAGAACTGCAAAATACTGCCTTGTCTGCTGGTGTTCAGCAGCTGCTTTGAGGAAGCTGAGGTTTGAGGGGGGTGCTTGCAGGATGAACTCTCACCCAGGACATGGGAAAGGAGGAGTTGCAGTTTCAGGGTGTTTCTGTTCTTGCTCCTGTCCTGCCGTGGCACTTGTTGCTGTGTCTGTCTGTAAGTCCATGCAGCCCATGCCAGGCACTCTCCTGGTTTGTTTTTTTTTTTTGTTTTTTTGCATTAGCTCACGCAAGAGGGATGTGAGAAAAACCACTTGTTCTCCAAAAATCTCCTCTGAAGCAGATTTCCTGTGTTTCTTGTGCCACACTGGTTCTGCCTGGGCGGGGGCTGTGGGATGCTGACCTGTGCTGTGTTCATGCCTCTTGGTTTGGTGCACTGAAATCACTTCAATAACCTCGTTCCTTTCTTGGATTATCTTTGAAGTGAAGTCCACTCTACCTGTGTAAAATGACTTCTTAAAATGTTTGTATGATGAAAGATACATTTGCTATTTCTTTGCTTCCTACCATTCAGGTCTTTTAAATGTAGTTATCCTCACCATCTTACTGGCTCTGGCAATGGTTTTGAAGTTTGTTCACTGGTCAGTTCTTGAAAATAGGCTCTTCAATGCATCTTTGGACCATGACCAATGCTGACCACCATTGGCACCATTGAAATTCCGGGGAAAAGACAAAATTACAAAATGGTTTCACATATTCCCTTGAAGCTGGGAGTTCTGCTTGATTTCTGCTGCTCTGACCTCTCTTGATTTCAGCTCCTTCTGTGGGTTCTGTGGCTGACTACTTCTTGTTTGCTCTCAGAAATGGGCTGCAGTTCTTAGCGTTGAATTCAGTAATTCAATCCCTGTGATTTTTTTTTTTCCGTTCCGTGACTGAGTCGCTTCCCTCCCCACGTGTCCCTACCAGGTCAGTGCAGTGAAATACCTCACATGAGAACCAGTTTGATTAGAAAGATGCAGAAGTGAAGCAGGTCAGCCCAGGCAGAGGAATTCAGGGCATAAAAGGTGAGAAACCCAGTGGATTTGTGCTGGAATGAGCTGAGGTGACTTGCAGCAAGGTGTGTCCTTTCCTAGAGCTTTCCTGGCACATTCTCAGATAAGAGGTGGCCATTTGGAAAATCTCCAAAATACTGACAATAGGGGAAAAATGTTGGATAATGGGTCTTTTTTTTTTTTTTTTTTTTTTCACCTCCTCTCTTGTCTTATTTGCTGTTAATTTGTGTAGTGAGCTGTTTTGATGACCAGGCAAAAATGCCTTTAAAAAGCCCCAAGGAAAATGTTTTAGTTCTAGCTGAGCAGGTGAATTTTTCATGACTTTTACAAGACTCCTTTGACAGCCCTGCTGGTCTCAGAGATTTCATTGGCTTGGCAGGAATTACTTGCACTAACTAAACATGAAAAACCATTTACACTGCTGGAGTTGGAGTCTGAACTCTGGTTTTGAACTGGGAATGCATTTCAGACCTGCTGAGTCGTTCTTGGTGTGTGTGCAGGGACTGGCCAGGATTTAGAGAAGTGCCCAGATCCCATTTTTTGAAAGGCACTTTTAACATTGCTATTAAAACATAATTTGCAGCAGCATCTGAAGTGGTTTTAAGCTCTACAAATTTGGTCATTAGGGTGATCTGCTAAAGACAGAATGAAGGAGAGGAGAAACTAGAGACATAAATATTCTTCAGTATAAAAAAAAAGTCCAGTGCTTCAAATCCTGGATATGGATAAAATATTAGGTGATTCTGGAAGAGCTGCCACTATGACAAAAACCTGCTTCTCCCCCTGGTTTATATCTATTCTTTAGGGTGCTATTCCTTGGTTTAACTAGTGTCTTAAGAGAGAAATTCCTTATAGTGAAGTTTTAGTGTAGAACTATCAGCTTCAGAACATCGGAGTTTATTATTCTCTTGGCCATAAAGAACCAAAAGATGAATTGCACAAATGGTTTAAGGGAGTCCCACATTATTTTGGGGGCTCTTAACAAGTGGTGTGGGAAGCCTTGAGTATCTTACAGCTTGGAATTAAATTTCATATACATTTTAAAGCCTCTTGAATGGAGTTGGAGTTAATTTGTAGTCAGGCTTGCCAGCTCTGTGGCTGAGGCACTGGGAGGATGGCTGGTCTAACGTGCCCCTTGGCAAGCAAGTAATCCCTCCTTCCATTTATCTCTATTACTTTGACAAAGATAATAATTTCTGGCCTTCTTCAGAGTGTGTATAATAATGAGGTTGAGAAATTTTCCTCCTGTAGAGAGCCATAACCTTGGTACTGTAAAAATGATCAGTGTTGCCATTGATAATCTTGGTGTTGTCAGAGGAGAGATGTCTGAAAGTCAAGTGGAAGCATGGCAGGGATGCTGCTGCAAAATACATTTTAGTAGTGATCCCAAAATAAAAATCAAAAATACTTGGATTTAAAGCATAACAAAATGCTGTGGCAGAAGATCCTCTTGGTTTTGACAGTGTGCTTAGAAAATATTGAGGTGTTTTTGAAACCCCTCTCAAACAGGAAGTCTCAGAGTGTACAATTGTGCTTGCACACATGGATAAGAACATTAAGATCAAGTCCAGGCTGCAGGAATTTAGTCCATCTGCATTAATAGCCTGAAACTGCTCATCACTGCGAGGCCGTTTGCTCAGTGAAGATTTAATAGAGCTTGCCAGGGATTAAGTTAAGTGCAGCAGGCAGTTATTTTCCAAAGGAGGAACCTGCACAGGGGAGAAAAACCTCAATTAGGCGAAAATATCCTGGCCCTCTGTATTCTGGTGAGTTGGAACGTTTTAGAACTTGGATTTGTAAGGTTTATAGCAAACCAGACTGGAGGAAAACTGCAGTGGCCATCAAGTTCTCATATAATACCAACCCCATTAAAAAAAATATAACCTGGTAGATACTCATCAGTAGTTAACTTCAGAACGACCAAAAGGCACCAAAACAAGTAAGGAACAGTCGAAGGAAATACTGAGGAGCAGGTTGATAGTTTTCTTTGGCTGTTTGCTGTTTTAGCACTTTGTCAGCAAAACTCTGCTTGGTCTTTCAGGCTGTGACATCAGAGGGATTAACACGTGTTGTCACACACAGAAGTAGCTGCAGACACAGCCTGGTTGTTGCACAAGACCTAAAAGAAATAGGGGGAAGCATCCTCATTTTTAGGGTCCTGCTTTCATGCTTTGTGTTGAAAGGAAGACTTGTTGTCATAGTGGCTTTTCATACTTGATTAAATTCCCTCAAAAGTTCCAAGAAAATAGGATTTAGTGTGGCCCATTTGAAGCAGGACAGAGCAGGATCCAAGAAGGAACTTGGTGTTTGTTGTTGGAGACTGGCACGGCTGTAGCAACAGATGTGGCTTCACTGGGGTGAAAGTTTTCTGTTGTTCAGTTTCTTCCTTTTTGGGAATTTTGTACCTTATTTGCTGCTGTTTCAAGGAATGAAGAATTCCGTGGCAGTCTTGGGGAACTCACAGGATGGTGGTGATCCAGAACAGATTGGCCTCGAGGGCAGAGGCAAAATGGGTTATTTTAGCACAAGAAAGTGGCTTCAGCAAAAATTTGATGCTCGAGCAGCCTCAGTTTTCTCAGCTGTGATGTGTTTATTTACTCTGGAGCACACAGGCAGAGTTTGTGCTTCCCTCTGACTGTTCTGTGAGCAATTTCCAGAAGAGTAGCATGGTGAGGTTAGCCAGGTATAAGGCCAAAGAATTTTTTTTGGATGGTGGAAATAAAAATGGCTCGTAACACCTTTGAAAAGTATATCTCAGGAAATCCTAAATTGTATGAAAATTATAAATTTGATCTTTGAAACCGGTCTGTTTGACAAAACAAAAGATGAAATACTGCTTTTCTCTATATAGTATCTGTTACATTGTCAAGTTAGGGAAGATGAACTGTCTAATTATGGTTGTTTATAGACTTTCCTGCCAAACCAAACTACACAAAAGCAAGGTAAGATAATCAGCTATTTGCAAGATAAATATATATATGATTTTTTTTTTTTAGAAGGGGGAGGGAATATATTTACAGACTGAGTTGTAGTGAAACCTTCAAGTGCAGATGGTGACTTTGATAGAGGTGCACGTCCTGTACCTGGTGTTAAATATTCCTCTTTTTCATCCTAGTTTCCACTGGCTCACTTGCTCAGCAGTATGCCCACCCTAATGCTACCCTGCATCCGCATCCTCCGCATCCTCAGCCTTCTGCCACCCCAACTGGCCAGCAGCAAAGCCAACATGCTGGAAGCCACCCTGCTCCAAGCCCCGTGCAGGTAACACAACCCAGAGCCTGCAAATTGGGTCGAATTGTGTTTAAGGGATTGCAGCTGACTGGTGCTTGATGCTGATGTATTGATTTCTCTGAGAGGAAAAAAAGGTAGCATGGAGCAGAGTCCAACTGCTCATTTCTCCCTGTTCACAGGGAATGGGGGATGTTTCAGTTTAAGGGTTAAGGAAGGATCATGATTGTGTCAGTGCTTTCATATGAGTGAAGTGGAAAGAGCAGATAAATGCTGAGATGTGTGTGATTGGATTTGGTCAAAGCAGCTGAAAACAAAGTGGTCCTTGGAATAGCGCTGCATTCCTTAATTCCCTCCTGGGAATAACTCTGGCTGCAGCTGTGAGGCACTCCCAGCTCCAGGTTCTCCGTGGTTTTACCTGGCAGTCTGGGTTCTGTTTGCCAGCAGAAGCTGAGCCTGGTGGGGTTGTAAAGAATTTCCCCACGAGCACAGGTGATCCTTAAGATTCACCATCGACAGATCCAGAATTGAGAGCACTTTCCCCCTCCTTTCTCCTTAACGGGATCGATGTAATTCCTCAGCCCTAACCTGGATGATCTCTGTTTTCTTGCAGCACCACCAGCACCAGGCTGCCCAGGCCCTGCACCTGGCCAACCCCCAGCAGCAGTCGGCGATTTACCACGCAGGTCTAGCTCCAACCCCTCCTTCCATGACGCCAGGCTCCAACACGCAGTCTCCACAAAACAATTTTCCTACAGCACAACAAACAGTCTTCACCATTCATCCCTCCCATGTTCAACCTGCATATACCAATCCGCCACACATGGCCCATGTCCCCCAGGTAAACACAGTTTAACAACCTTCAAGACTAAATGTCTTAATGCCACAAAAGTTAGGACAGTCGGGCCTGCTGAAGTGATTGCCAATCTGTCACCTCTCAGCACAGACTTACCTGTTGTTGTTATTTAGGTTTCTGTCTGTACATTGCCTTTATTTAGAATTTGACAAGGTGTATTTGGACCTCAGCTTCCAACACACCTAGTGCATCTGCAACTGTAGTTTAATGAAGACATCTTAAGCTGGCACTGCTACTGAAATAAATTGAGCTCTCTTCCCAGTTCCTGGCTCCCATCCTTGTCCCTGCCCCACCACTCTGCTTACAGAACTGCTTGGCCGTGGAGCAGACCAGGCTGGGGACACGATTCAGCTGAAATGTGCCTCCCCTACCCCCTTTTTAGGCTATTTCTTGGTCAAATGGGTTCCCTGCTCAGTCAGGTGCCTGATCCCAGGAAGAGCTGGCATACAGAAAGGTTGGAGGTGGGAGCTGAGTGCAGAAAGGCTGAATTGCTGCTTTTGGTGGCAGTTTCAGGCTCTGCATCGTAGACAAATTTTATACAAATACATACAAAAAGTTTTCCAGGGAGTAGGAAGGCAGTGCAGGGAGAGAGGAGAGAGTTAAGGTGACTGCAGGACAATCCTTGCAGAAAGAAGCCTCTGTGTGTGTGGTGAGTGTGTGGTGTGTGTGTGGTTCTAAATGAACTGCTTGTGCTGGAGATCCCCAAAGATTGTTGGGCAACCTAAAACAACAGTCTTTGCTTCAGAATCAGAAACCCACTTCTCTTAACTGCTCTCCCTGAGGAAAAGGATTTGGGGAAGGGAAGCACATGATAGATTAATCAAGAGCTCCGTGAAAAGCAGTGTGACAGAGATTTTCTGATGTTTACTAAATCTCCTGGATTTAGCGTCCTTTGTCAAGGAATGGGCAGTTCAATCAGTAATTTGCCTGCACAATTTCTTCTTCAGACCAAGAACTTGGTGTCTGGCTTCTGCCTTCTCATACAGGTTAATAATAGTTTGGGATAAGGTGACTAACTGTGATTAGGGATGTTAATCTGACAGGTGTCCAGTCCCTTGCAGAATTCTGATGAAATCTTTGCTTTGGTCCCTGGGACAGTCAGTTAAACCAATAAATCAATAGTTCTTTAGGAATCGTTTTACTGATGTTGAGTTTTTAGCTTTTTGATTCTCTTAGGCTTTTAATTTCTCTGCTTTTTTGGGGGGAGGATAAGGAGAGGATGGCCAAAGCTGATGATTGCTGTGGCATCTTGGCACGTCCTCCCCTTCTCTGGTTTCTGCCAGAAACAAGACTCCTGCTCTGCTCTGGTGTGAAGGCACTGCTGTGAATGCCTGGGTTGTGTTTTAGAGCTTCTCAGAGGGGTCTTGGCTTAGTGGCATGTCCAGTGCTGTGATTTGAAACATGGAACATTTGCTTGAAGGCCATGAAAGGGTAAAGCTGTGCCTGAATTGTGCCCTGGCCAGGCCAGGGATGCAGGATGTGACCATTGCCTTCCTTTCTGTGTGCCAAGCAAACCAAATTAAACGAATCAGATGCAACTTTGAGTCAGAACTGACTGCTCAGGCAGGATTTTTTAGCAATCACAGACAAAGCCTGCCTTGCCCTTGATTTTAACTCGTGCAGTCTGTTCTGCAGTTTTTTTAGAATGAAAGCTGCAATTTGTGATATTTACACCAAACGAATTGACTTTCCCAATGAAGTAGCTCCCTCAAAAATCCCTAGTGAAGGCATAACTACAGTTCTGCCAGAAATTTTAAATGCATGTGATTATTCCATCGTGGGGAAATTAATCACTGGATTTAATAGGTTTTTAGCAGCCTCATTCCCAGCTTCTAAACACAATTCTGAAATACCATGTAGTAAGAATTTCAGTGAGGCCAACAGAGGGGATCAGTCCAATTTCCCTTCAGGTTATCAGATGAATCCTGAGCTGGTAGATATCTCACTTGAGAACCAGTGCTTTAAAATTCATTACAGAGTGCTGTCAGCTGCCAATTTGCAAAATGTTTGAGCCACAGCAGAAAAATTTTATCCACTGTGTGTATTGACTCCAGCTGCTCTATGAATAGCTGCTTTATAATGATGGCTTCTACAATAGCATGTTTTGTCAAAGTCAACGTGGAGCCAGTCCTGGGAGATATTTCTGTTCCACAAGCTGATCTCCTAAACCTTTTTTAGAGCAAGAGTGAGATTTGAATTGCAGTTCCTGCCTTTAAAGGCTTCTGGGGTGCTACTAACATGTGCAAGTCTGATCAAAGAGTTTGGGGAATGTCTGTGATGAGTCAAGTAACCCTTTTTGTCTTTAAGAAATAAAATTCTAGCCACTACCTGCTATCTGTCTTTACTGGCCTGGGAGACCTGTGAGGCTGCAGTTCTGGGATATGGTAGAAGGACAAAGCAAACCTTAGGTACAAATGATGGGGTTTTGGGGCTTTTTTTTCTCCCCCAGGAGGAATCCGCCGAGAGCTCTGAGTTCCTTTGTGCTTTTAAGAAATTAATGTGTGCTAGGTTTTTAAATAAAATAAATTGCTGACTTCTAGAGACATGAACTGCTCCGAGCTAAAGAACCCCCCAAGTTCCTGAACTTGTTTGCCAGAGGTGATCAGCCATGGGAAGGATTAATCTCCTTTTCCACTGAGATTTAGCCCTGATTGCTCAGATTACACAAGAACTGCGATGAGCTGAACTGGAAGCAGAACAAAGCTGCCCCCGAGAGTGTGAAGGGATGAAATCACTCATGTCAGGAGGACTTGGCTGAGCACTGTGTGGGCACAGGTCACTGGAGAGGACAGGGAGGTTCCCAGGGCAGGGAGCCAGGAGAGAACGTGGGGTTGTGCAAGGAGAGAGCTGGGGAAGGGATGCCAGACTCCCAGTGCCTGTGAAGTTCCTATCTGTACCCTCTAGGAAGTGCTTTGATGTAGGTGACTAACAGAAATGTTTTGAAAATTTGTTACTGAATTGTTATTTTTTTTTTAATACCCCCCGTTTAATGCTGGCAAAATGGCTAAAATTGAGAACGCAACCCAGAGCCAGCAGTAAGGACTTGAGCCCTTTTTTTAATTATTATTTTTCCTTTTTGGTTTGTTTTTTGGTTGTTTTTTTGTTATGGTTTTTTTTTTTTGTGTGTTACAACCTCTGCCTTAACCCTTAACCTAATTGAAAAAAAAAAAAAGAAAACAAACCAAACAAATGAAGAGTAAACCTCCGGATTTGCAGCCGGAGCGAACTTTTCGCCAGTCATGTGGCCAGGAGTTGCTGCCTCCTTGTGACCATGATACTAAAGAGCTCTTTGTTTCAGGCTCATGTACAGTCAGGAATGGTTCCTTCTCACCCAACTGCCCATGCTCCAATGATGCTAATGACGACACAGCCTCCCGGTGGTCCCCAAGCCGCCCTCGCTCAAAGTGCACTACAGCCCATTCCAGTCTCGACAACAACACATTTCCCCTATATGACCCACCCTTCAGGTGAGGAGTGTGTGCCCGGGAGACCTGCACCCTAACTGAGCCAGGTCGAGGAGTGAGAACTGGGAGAAACCAGATTTTGGGGGAAAAAAAATAAAATTTAACAAAGAGAAAAACCGACCAACCTTAAGATGTCCTTGTGTTTTGCAGCTGCGCTTCGGCAGCCTGGAGGAGCGTAGGTTTATGTACCTAATTCAGGGAATATTCTTGCTTTTTCTCTAGCTGGAGTAGAGAAAAGGATAAGTGTGAGACACTGGCACTGTGGGACTGAGTTTTCCAGGTGTTGCCGTGGATTTGCCGTGGGGGATGGACTGTGTGTAGTTTATAATGATCAGAGGTCTGGTTAAATCTTGAGGACAGGAGTGAGATGTTGTGTGGGGGTAGGGCTGCTAGGCTGCTGTTAAAGTAAAGTGACAACTGAAATCTAAACTTTAATTCAGAGTAACTTTCTGCAGCTTTACTTTGGGGGAAAAGTAGGAGTTGTGTGACTTCTTTCCGCTTTAAATGTAACCTTATTTTGGCTTTTGATTATTCAAGTTCAAAAACAGCCTCTGAACTTCTGTAGTGATGTAGTTTTGCCTGATGTTTCCTGGGGAATGTGTGAGCAGAACAAAGCTGCTTTCTGAGGGCTTAGGTAGGGAAAAAAAAAAAAAAAAAAAACCATCCCAAGGACATCTTGATGTGTAGGGTTTTGTTTTGTTCTCGAAAAAAATAAAAGAAACGAAAAAGAGAAAAAAATAATAAAAATAAAAGAAAGTTGAGCTCAGTAGTTGTCCTGTGACCACTTTACTAGCAAACTGTTGTGTGGCTTGCCAATTTATTATTTACATTTGAACTTTTTTTTTACAGTACAAGCCCACCACCAACAGCAGTTGTAAGGCTCATCTGGAATAACTGAAAGGCTGGATACCTTTTGTAGGCCAAATACCCTCCTTCTACTGCTTCTGCCAACTGGAAGCACAGAAAACTAGAATTTCATTTTATTTTGTTTAAAAAAAAAAAAAAAATTTGATTTCTTGTAACATCCACTAGGAATGCTAACAGTTCATCTTGCAGTGGGAGAGATTCGGACTGAGTAGAGGCATTTAGGAACTTGTGGGCTATTCCATAATTCCATGCACTGTATCTGAGTCCTGCAAGTGCCCCAACTCTGCTTGCTGAAAACTGGAAGTTATTTATTTTTTAATGACCCTTCAAAGTTATGAACTCGTCAGCTAGCAAAAGAAGTAACAAGAGTGATTCTTGCTGCTATTATCACTAAAAATCAAGACTTGGAGATCCCTTTTACTTCTAACTAAACTTGAAACAGGTTCAGTAAAAAAAAAAAAAATTCTAATCGTCAAACGGATGAGTTATTATTTATAAATCACGTTTGATGAGATAATCACTATCGTGAGACAGTGATGTAACTTTTAAGTTAAGAAAACTTTTACTTTGTAGATAATATAAAATAAAAACTTAAAAAAAAAAATTAAAAAATAAAAAAAGTTTTAAAAACTGACCCTCCTTGGTGTTTGTGTGGTGATTTTTGAGTCTCTTCCCCGTACCAGCTGCTCCAGCTCCAATCCCAGCTGGAGCCAGGGTTTGCCTGGAGTCTGTTGTGTGGTGCTGCTGCTGCAGGGGCATTGCAGGAATAAGGGAAAAGTTTGGGAATCACAAATTCAATACAGTTTTCTTACAAGGTTTTGTGTCCAGGTGATTTTGTGTTTCTGATCCCTCGGCCTTGGGCTGCTCCAAACGGAGTCTGGAAAGGTCCCGGATGGGCCTTTAAGGTGATGAAAGTATAAAAGTCAGTGGTGCTGCTGGAGAAGGAAAGGAAGGGTAAGAATTCCCTGACAAAATGCCTTAAAAAGGTGGGGAGACAAAGTTATCCCTGCTCCAAGTGTCCTGACGGTTCTGTGTGGTGCAGGCATCGTCCCATGGGGACAAACCAGAGGATTTTCATGTCCAAGGGAGCATTTCTGCCTTTTAGCATCCAGTATCCACTAAAACAATGTCCAGGCACCTGGAGAGAATCAGACTGAAGACTACAAGTGAGAAACAAGTTCTAAAAACAGTTTATTAAGAGCAGATTTTTTTTTTTTTAATATTACGGTAAAATCGCATTATTCAAGAATAAGTTACTTGTACAGTACATACAGAAACAATATATAGAAAAAAATTTACTATACAAGAAGAACTTTTCTGTGCAGGTGAAAAGTAGAACTTGCAAATTAATACATTCCAACAAAATCGTTGGCTTTAATCGTCCTGCTAAAGGCTGAGTTAGGGAATACACAGTCGCCTCCCTGCCTCTGGGAGCTGCTGGGGAATGTTGGGGCTGTTTGGATCAAAGCTAAAAGTTTGGAACACTGGGTGACACCAGGGTTTGGTGGTCCAGATGAGGAATGAGAAGCTTTGGCTTCTCCCTGGATCTTTTCCTGGAAGTTTCACCCTCAAATAGCTTCAGTCCAAAGGGATGGGTGAGGAATGGTGGTGTCAGTGTTCGGTACCTGCTGGTGCTGTTGCACAGGGCTGGGATGTGGGAGGGAGGGAGGGA
>VYZR01112353.1:0-36148 GCA_013400675.1 Oxylabes madagascariensis
TGCTCATCCCGACCCGCTCATCCCGAGCTGCTCATCCCGACCTGCTCCATCCCAGACCCCTCATCCCGAACCACCCGGTCCCAGGATATGGCCCAGGGGGCTCCGAGCTGTCCCAGCTTTCCTCCGCTGGAGCCTCGGCCCCACCAAGCACAGGGGGTGCCTCAGGGTGGGCCCAGAGTCAGCAGCAGCAAAGTAGAAATAGATCCATTCTTATTTATATGTATGTATAATTAATCAATATGTATAATTATAAAAATATCTCTAAATATTATTTTATATATATAATTTATGCAGTTTTTATTATCACATAAAACATATAATATATAAATGTATCATAATATATGGAATATATATAATATATATTTATATAATATTTATTACACGGCATTATTTACTGAATGCTAAATACGTATTAAATCAAACACCAGCACGCGCTAAATAAATTCCTTCAATTTTTCAGGATTAACGGTTATTTTCCTCAGGAATCTCAGAAAATTTAGAGAAAAGGAGGCTCAAGGGTGACGTTATGTCTGGGTGACGAGGTGGTGTTTGGTGGGAAGTCAGACTCGATGGTCTCAGAGGTCTTTTTCAACCTAAAGGATTATGTGAAAATTTACCTCAGGCCCGAAGCTTTGCCTTGTCCCCTTGCTCTCTGCCACCTGGTGAGGAGCAGTGACCCCACTGGATGTGGTGCCCCCAAATACCTCTGGAATTGGGATCACAGATGGGGCAAATCCCACCGCATTTGCCATTTTCTGCACCAATTAATTTTTAATGTTTTTCATTTTGTGACTTTTACACAGCACATTTTACTCTGGGGCCCCATCAGGCTTGGGGGAGGGAGAGGTGGGATGCTTTTACAGCTTTTTGTTTGGTTTTTTTGCATTTTAGTCCACTGGGATGGGGAAACTGGGTCAGTGGGTTTCCACCTTCTGGTTTCCCAGCGCTGTACTACACATCTGCATTTGCATTTAGTGTGGAAAGGTAAACATTTAAAATATATTTTAATTGAAAATTAGAGAAACCACCATTTTAATCACATTCATTTCATACAGTGGGTGGTATTATGCAAGAATTTAAATTTCAAACAGAAAATACAGTGAGAGTTTCTCACGGATGGCTGGTGGGGGGAAGGGTTGTTTCTTTCTTTAATGGAAGTAACATTTTCCTTGTTAATAAGGGAGGATGCATTCCAGATCACTTCCAAAGCCATTTCCACAGAACAGCAACCGTGCTATGTTATGTTCCTCCATTTTAGGTAAAGCTGTTCATTAATAAGTTTGTTGTTTTAGTTTTGTTTTTGTTTTTGTTTTTTTTTTTTTAACTAGGCTGCTTTTTACAGAAAAATTAATTTATGGATAAAATAGCTTAAACCTAAATATTCCAGTTCTGATCTGCCATCACCCTGTCTCAGAGGAGCTGTACTTCAGCAGCTGAATGTCCTTATTCTCATGGATGGAGTGGATCTCCCCTGCCATATTTCATACTCTATGATGCATCAGACCATGAAATTCCCATAATGTGTCATCCCTCCTCCCCCAAACAGAGGCTCGTGGAACAGCATGGGAGATGTGTTCAGTCTGAGCAAGCCTGGGAGAGACTCCCTGTCCAGTCCCCAGGGAGCATTTGTGCAGAATTCACTCTCTCAATTGGAATTTCTCCAAAAATGTTCCAATTTCCAAAACTGTCATTTATGGGGAAATTATTTTGGGGTTGTTTTGTTGTTTGTTTTGGGTTGTTTGTTTGTTTGTTTGTTTGTTTTTGCCAGACGTTTGAGAAGGAAGGAAGGAAGGAAGGAAGGAAGGAAGGAAGGAAGGAAGGAAGGAAGGAATTGGTATCTCCTGTTTAGTTTTTGTGGCTCATTGCATAGCAAGGTGGTTGAAATGTCTCAATATCCCTTCTGATATCAATAATAAACCGTTGCTCCAAGGCTTTGGGCCGTACAGACAGAGGCTGCATGTGAAAAATGTGCAAAGGAAACACAACCCTGCTGGAGGAAGGTCAGTGAAATGCAGAGTATCAGTAGAGTCCAGTGCATTTCCAGCAGAAAATCCTGTGAATTGTCCCTAAACCCTCAGGTCAAATCTTTCTGCACATCTGCCTCCCCCAGTAAAGATGCCACAGGGGGCTGTGGAGAAGGGGAGCATCTTCCTTGTGCACCAAACCACCACTGCAATTTGATGTTTTCTACCAGTCTTCAATCATTTTGTTTTCTTTCAAATGGACAAAAAAAAAAAAAAAAAGGTATAATCTACTTTAGAACACAATTGCTTCTTTCTACATTACCTTCTCTTTGGGGTTTCTCTCACATGTTTATCTTTTTTGTTCCTTGCTGTATTCACTCAGTAGTACAGACCGAGTGAAAACAAATTAATTTTAATGCCTTTTCTGGGAAAAATGAAAGTACTCCAGGAAAACCAATTTTGATAAAAGCTTTTTATTAAATGAAGATTGTTAATGACAACAACAGTAAGCAGTTGGCAGTAGTAAATTAACTGTGTGTTCTGACTACTCTGCAGATGATAGTGGTGGATGTACATAGGACTGCATAAGTTGTACAGTTCAAAGGAGGGAGAAAGCAGGAGGGAAGCTAAAGCCAGGGAAAACATGGAAAACACTCTTTTTGTGTTAAAAAGACAGCTATTCTAGTCTCTTTGTGCTGGGATTGAGTTTTACTGGCAAACTGCAAATGAGTAGGGGACTACAAATTGTAAAGTGAGCCACCCAATACTTTCCAAAGAGGCTTAATTAAAAAAAAAAAAAATTACTGGCTTTCACTCTGCCCAAATGCTGCAGACTGCAGGCTTAGTCCATTTGTCTGAGTGGAAGGCCAGGTCTGACCAAGCTCTGCTAGTTTAGAATAGAAAAATTTAGAAAGGACACCAGGAAGGGTTGACTAAAATCAGCATAATTTAGTGTTAATTGTCTATGGAGACATGTCTCTGCTTCTGTCATGCGTGTGACTTATCCTCTTACTGGGACTGGTTTTACAGGCCATGGTAAGGCCTGTAGAAGATCAGATTGTTCCCAGGCTTCCCAGTTGCAAGTGAATTATGACCCTACGTAGAACATCATACAGCACACTAAAACCTGAACCAAAATTGAACTGTGGCATACACTTAATTAGGTACCAGAAATTAAGAATGGAAAATTACTGCATATTAATACCCTCTTCCTTAGACCTGTCTGAGAAATATACTGAATGCTGTAAGAGGCAGAAGTCACAGAGGGGAATGGATTAGGGGGATCAAACACAGCCCTGCCTGTGGCCAGCTGGTGTTGGGGGGAAGGAGGGCAAACCCCAGGGTGCCTGCTCATTGTGGTGCACTGTGGGTCAGCTGCTACCTTCAGTGAACAGTCCTAGAAATATTGATTCCTTATGTTTTCCTGTGTCCTTAAATACCTCATTCTTTTGGTTTTTACCAGTCAATGAACAAGGGGGATATGAGGATAATTCTTCAGTGGCCAGAAAAGAGTGCTGAGACCACAGAATTGGGCTGCAGCTGTGGAATGCTCCAGACAACCCACACGGAGAAGATCTGGCACCTTTGTGGCCATGGATCTGTGCTGGCCATGTACCACATGGACACTTGGTGCATCATTCCTGCAGCTGCCTCCTGCCCCAGGAAGGCAAAGTGGAAAGAGTGAATTTCTACCTCTTATGGCCTGAATTTTTTTCTTCCTGGTGATGTTGTAGGGGGCAGGAGAACAGAAGAACAGTAACAGCCATTTGGGTTTCACTGGAATGACCTTTCCATGGCCAATTGCTCCAATCCAGCCTGCTCCACCAAGGCACATTTGCACATGAGCCACTCAATGAGATGTGCCATGCTCTTTGGGGACAGAGCTTTGGGGCAGGGATGAGGGATGGAGGCACAGTATCCCCACAGGCGCTGCCTGCCTGGCACAGCCTGTGTGTGAGGGGCCCAGCAACAGCCTGGTTTTCCTGTCCTTGTGTCCACACCCCATCACCCCATCCCTCAAACTCCTCAGCCTCTGGAAACTCAATGGAAGGAGTGCTCTGTCTCACAGAACAAGCTCGGTGGGCAAGTTTCACTTTGCTGCGCCTGTTTGAAGTCTTAGGAAGCTCCTACTCATTTGATACCCAGCTCTTTTACATAAGGTGTGAGCTTCTCAGGGGATATTTGCAATCAGCCTGACTTCCGTGTCACGGAAGTCAGGGAGACTATGAGGGGCCACTTCCCTAAGTCCCCCACACTTCTGAAAGTGCATGAAAAGAGAAATATTCCGGGCCTGGTAGATACCTTTGAGTCACCCCCGCTGCGTATATTCAGTGAGATCTGCATCAGGGAGTAGCTGTTCAGTTCCTCTTCACCCTCCTTATGTGGGCTGATTTGAGATGCAGGCACACTGGTAAAATGAACCCGACAGAAAAGCCTCTAATTTCATTCAGAGCGGAATGCAGATTTTTCTTTTTTTTTCCCTTTCTCAATTAAGCTATAGACATGCATTTAATACAGCATGCAGTAGTTTCTGGGAAGAGTTGGAAAAACTTGTAAGACACCTAACACTGATGAGAATGAAGTACGAACGTGGAGCTTGGCAGAAATGTAACCACACGTCAAAGTGCAGCTGAGGCCTCCCAGTTGTGCCTCACCCCTGCAAGAGCCAAGCAGTGTCACCCCTGCAAGAGCCAAGCACGCCTTCCTCCCTCCAGATAACATCACTTTTAGAGTGAGGACAAATGCCTTAGGAACACAACGCCTCCGAGGCAGGGAGGCACAGTGACTCTCAGAGCCCAGACAGTCCCATGAAAGCCAGGGAATGCTGCTGTCACTCAAGTGCAGCGCCCAGACCCCTGTCAGACACTGCAGAACAAGTGGGGAGCTGCTCCCATGGGGACAATAAAGCAGGGAGGCAGCTGTTCCCCTCCTGACTGCACTTATTTTCCTTCCTTCACTCCTGACCTCTTTGAGATGTCCATGGGGCTGAACTTATGCAGGTCAAACACTTCCTGACTTTCCTCTCACACTGCCTTTCTGACAAAAAACGAGGGGTTTGGCTCAGCAGAAGTGTTCATACACCTTCCCTCCTTTCCTCCAGGGGTGTAACTTGCCAGTAGCCTGACTCTCCGTGCCCATTATCAAAGCTCTCTCATCCAGCCAAGGAGGCACTACAAGCCCCTAAGAAAGCCCAGCCCAGCTCTGTTCAGCCAGATTTACCAGTCTGCTCCCTTCTGCCTAGGAAAATTTTGTCAGCATTTCCCCAAGTCTCATAAGTTGCCTTGAGGGTACGCCATCAGCTGAGGCTGCATGACTGATCAATTCCTCCCTCTTCTCCCATCCTCCATTTTAAGCTTCATCTTTGTAGCTGATGGATAAAACAACAAAAAATCCCCACCAACCATATTTAAAATTCCCATTGCAATAGATAGATAGATAGATAGATAGATAGACAGACAGATAGATTACAGTCAATTACCAGAAGCTGCTATTGATCAAGGCTGGTTTAGAATTACACTTGCTTTCACGACCAAGCTCACAGTACAATCTGCCCTGCATTCATCATCTATTTCAATCAAAATGAGAGGGGAGGAAATGCCACTTATTTTAAATAAAAAGCTTTCAAGCTATTCTTGCAGGCTGCTTTGAGGATCTAGGACAGATCAAAGCTGCTTTGAGAATTCATCCATTCTGCTTCAAATATGATAGCTCATTGTCCATAGGAAAAAAAAATTAAGGCAGTATAAGTTATCAAAGCAGCAAGTGGATTTTGGGTTTCCAAGAAGTGGTCTCATAATTGGTGAAGCCTGCCAGGATAATAGCAGAACAGGAGAGACAGTAATCCCCACTGTCACAGAGACCAAGACATCGGCAATTGCAGGCACTACACCAGAAATCGTTTCTTAATCAAGCTCTGTCTTAGTGATAGCTGGGTCATCTGTATGGATCAAAAGTCTTGGTCAATACCAGATTCTCAAAAGTGGCTGAAATAGGTCAATTATGAAGAGGTTAGGAATTGAGGTTTACCCCAAACCTAATTCCTTTGCTGATTAGGACTTTATTCTAACTTCCAGCCTAAGGGCACTCTTGGGAAACAGATCCTTTTGATCCTTGTTTTGGCACTGTCCTTTGAATAATGTATCTCTTTTTTTGCCATCCAATGCCTTCTCCTTACATAATGGTAGATAGCAATCACATCTCCCTTCAGCTTTTGGCCAAGTTGAGTGAACCAGACTTTTTGGCACACTGCCTATGTGATAGTTCATGTTTCTCCTGAACTCCCAGCTCTGCTTTTTTCTCTGCCTGTTCCAGTCTGACTGTGTCTTCCTTGAATAAAAAGCAGCAATGCACAATAACCTAAAAGAAGTCTCTCTCACCAGTGTGCTGCGCTGTTCCAGCTGCTCTCATCTCTGCTTTCCTCTGCTCTGTCTTCTCAATATTTCTTTTCCATATTTCTTTCCCCTGCCTTCCTGCTTTCTTAGGTTTGAGCTTCCTCCTGGCCCTTCCCATTCCCACTTGTTCTGCTTTTTTTCTTCACTGCTGCTTTTCTCATAGAAGGCCAAAATAAGTGAGAAAAGTGTCGAGTCCTCCTTTCCAAACCTGTTGATTGAACGTGCTGAAGAATAAGTGATCTGCAGGGAATAGGATTTATTGGGCTGTTAGCTTGAATGGAGACGTCTGGCTCAGCCTGCCGAGTCTCTGAGCACAATTTCTCTCTGCACGGCTCCACTGCTGCTCTTCCTCTCTCTAAATGCACTTTGAAGGGCTTTGCTTTTGTATCAGTGTGTGAGGAGTATGGGTAAGACCTAATTTCAGGGATGGGAGAAGCAGACTTCACTATATATCAGAGGTGGTTTCATGCCCTTATAATGTATTTTTCAAGGCAACTGATCCTGATGCTTCACAGCTAACTTGGCTTCCATCCACTGAAATCAGAGCTGCTGTCCTGGTGGGGTTTTGTCTCTTTGTTTGGAGGCAACCTGTGATATCACAGAGAGAAATGTCTTCACCTGGAGTTCATTTTGAGCTTGTGATTAATACCAGTCCTTTTTATGAACGAGGTACCTATTTTGCTATATTTCTACCTTAAAGATGGGGCAAACTCCAGATCCTGTCAATGAAAGGATAAAGAAGGTTTAAATGAGAGAATAAACCCTTCTGCCATGCCAGACATTTGCTGGTCACTAGCACATTCCACACCACAGCGAGACCATATTTATTTTTGTGTGCTAAATGCTGTAGCAAGGTTAGTCCACAAATAAATAAATGAGTTGAGGTTAAATATTGGAGGGAATTTCTACTGGAACAAAAACCACGGTGAAAGTTGAGACTGTAACTACCTCAATAGTGTCCCTTTAAATTACACTTAATAAATACCAGGGAGCTGAAGTGTTCTGTGGTTGTGCATATATTTGTAACAAATGGTTGCACAAATATTTGGCTCCTAACGATGAACTAACTGGTATGACATTTGCCAGGGAAAATTAATTACTTTAACGTGTGTTGTATAAAATATGAGATAACCATGAAATGTATGTGTGTGCCGTAGAGTGTTGCTGAGTGACTAAGTTATTACCAAAGGAAATTTATGAGAAACAAACAAGAAACACTCAGAGATGCTGTAAATGTCATGCTATGCTCAAGGGCCTTTTGCGGCTGAATAATTTTTATGTGGATGAGGAGGACAGGATCATGCTGTGAAAAATCAAGTTAGAATGAGTTAATCTTTGTATTTGCACATAATTTTATTGGTATTTAATGTAGCTGTGATGTTTCTGTTTCAAATTGTTGGGACAGTTCATGGTGAAGATGACAAGATCGAATCAGACTGAACTGAGTGATCTCAGCATCAAATTTTAAGCGGTCCATGTTCAAGAAGAAAAGCTGCCAACTAAAGAAATGGGAAATAAAGTGGTCCTGATAGTCAAGTCATGGCTGCTGGTTTGGGCAAAATTTTACTGCCTAATTTATGTGACTTTTCAAAAGGGTGAAGTAATCTCCCTGTGAGGTCTTGCCTGTGAGGAGGCACTGACTGCTCTGTGCAACTCTCAAGCAGGGAAGGGTCAGGGATGGCCAGGGCTCTGCCCTCCCCTCGCACCAGGATGCTCTGCAGGGTCTGCATGAGGCTGTGGGCAGCAGGGAGAAATGGAAAGCAGTGAACTGAACTGGAGAAATAGGAACTGGCGAGGGAAAAGCAGATACACACATCCCTTCTCAGACGGAGCACGATAAACCTGACCTCCAAATGGTAGCAGGAAATAGTGCAGTAAAAAATCACATCCATTACATCCTGCCTCTTACCCCTAACCAAGAAATTCAGAGAGGGGAGACTCACTCTTGAGCAGACAACAGAGTCATTTGAAAAAAAAAAAAACAAACACCTCAACAAAGAAACAGAGCTAATTGGTTTGGGGGGGGTCTTTAACCACCCTCATAGCTCCGAGAGACATGATAAAGTAGGGCACAGCCCTTGGTGAGTGCCACCAGCATTTTGGATGGCACCAGTACAGAAAGCAGCTTCCCAGGTGGGGATCCTGGAGTCCTGTAGTTCCCACCACGGGAGAGGAATAACTCGGGAAAGCAGAAGTGGAGGACAATGTTGGTGAGAGAGTTACAGGATTTGTAAGCCTCAGGGAATGCGGGGAGGATAACATCAACCTCAAGGCAAAGGACTTGAAGGCAGCAGACTTAATACAGAGGATAAATTCCTTTGGGAATCAAATCCATGGAAGAAAGGAGTTCCAGAATGAGTTGATGGTTCATTAAAAATAAAATAAATAAATAAATAAACAAAAGACTGTAGCGGCAGAATCAGAAAATGTCCCAGTGTGTAGAAAGGATAGGAAATGCAGTCAGAGATATCTGCGAAATCACAAGCTCTTCTATGATCTCAAGTGCAAGAAGGGAGAGTACAGAACATAGAAACTAGGTCAAATATCTAAAAATGAATGTTAAAAAAAGCTCAGCATGAGCATACAGAGACAAAATCAGAAAGTCTAAAACACAAAATAAAATACTTTTCCTATTCTTTGCTTATACTAATAAGGTATTTTAAGGGTATTTTTTTTAGTAACAGAAAGGGAAAACAAGGAAAGAATTACTCCATGGGTAGGAAAATCGGCAGATGATGCTGAGAAGCTCAGAAAGCTTAGTGCCTTTATAAAAGGAGACTAGAAGGGAACAAATATAGTGCTTCTGTTAAAAGCCGAGGCAGGGGATTGTGAAGCCAGGGAATTAGAAACAATAGGGTCAGTGGGATGTTGAAAATGAGTGTGTGCACTGTTTCTCACCTTGCTGTGTCTCCGCAGCTATGGCCTGGCAGGAACCTGGAAAGGTGAGGGGATGGACGGCCTTTTATTCATGGCAATCTGGCTCATCATTTGCTCCAAGGTGCACATTCAGGCTTGTCCCTGTGGCCCCTTTTCCTTCTGTACAGCTGGCAGTTGTGTTCTCACTCAGAAATGGCTGAGGAGATCTCAGGGACCCATCCAGGGGGTGGGATATTTTGTCTCTGGAGGCAGCTGGGCCAGACATGTTGGGAAGAAACACAGAAGCTACGTGAGGGGGTAACCAGTGATTAAACTGCTTGTTGGTAAAAGAAGGGTAAATAAGAATATCCAGCTTCAACATTGAGTGAAGTGACGTGCAGCAAGCCAAGCCCTGGGGCTGCTTGTGTTTCAGCCCTTCCAGCACAGCTGCTGGTTGTCCCATCACTTGAGGAGAGGATGATATTTTCTTTAATCCTGCAAGGCTGTCAAGACAGTGAAGCTTCATCCCCTCATTGTGTGGAACAGCCTTCCCCTCTTCTCATCCCCTGCCTCTCTGTGTCACTGGGGGGGGGAGGTTGCTGTCTTACTATTAAAAAGTCAGAAGTGCCAGGTCTACCTGCTCTTGGTTTTTTTAGCTTGTACAGTTCTGATTGCTCCTTGTGTAAATCAGCTTCCTCAGTTTTCATTTGGGTTTTTTTTTTTCCCCAACTTCTCTCACAATTTTCATGAATCATGCCTTACATTTCTGTGTCTTGATAGAGAAAGGGCTGCCTCTGTTTTAAGGGAGAAAACCTGGTTGTTCTGGAGGGTGCTGAAGAACAGTCACCCACCCTGAGATCCTTGAGATATCTCCTTGGAGAGAGCCAGAGCTCGTTCCTGTCTGCAGAGAGATCTGAGTAAGCTCCTTAAGCTAAATCAGCTCTTCTGAGCAGGTCTCTGCAGAGCATTAGGCTGACCAGAATCAGATTCAGTATTCCAAGGGAATCACTAAACCTAATGGCACTGAAATATCATAATATTGAAACTATTTTCTATTCCACTCCAAATATCCCCCAACATCCTGATTGTGATTTGACCACTGGTTTACACTGAGCTTCCAAGTGAATTTCCCAGTCTTGCCCTGACTTTGCTGTCTGTGATTTGGGACCAAGCACTGTGCAGAGAGCTTTAGGTCACCCCATCTGCTGGACACGATTTTGCACAGATGAGAATCAACACAGCTTTATTGTCCCACTGCGTTCATGCTCAGACTGGGCAAAAGTTCTGGGAATTCTTTTCTCTCCATGGCTCAGCCTAACCTAGATAACTTTGTGTCACCTTCAAATGTTGCTTCCCCGCCTCTTTTCTAGATCACAGTGAGTTACTGCAAATGCCACTCCTTGTTTTATACAATTCATTGGCATATTAATACAGGATCTTTAAAAAAAAAAAGGACTGAAAAAACATTCCAGTTACGAATATAGCAGATGCCAGGATTAAAGGTTCTTATGTCATTGTGATTTAGTGATTAAAATCCCTCTGTGCAACAATACAGATTTTAGTCATGGGTATGTAAGGGCATTCCTGGGTTTTGTCTTCCAGTGCTGCATGACTCCCATGATTAGGAAGTTTTCTGTATTCCCTATCCTAAATCTTCTTTACTTCAAAGCTGATTTGTTCTTGTTTTGATGGACATGATGAGCAAGTGATGATAATCCTCTTTATAACAACCTTGTACCTACTGGAAGACTGGGAGACAGATTTTCTGAGAAACTGATTTCAGCTTTAAAATAACTCTTCCAAATTATTTTGCGATTGTACCACTTGGCCAGAAAATAGGCAGTTTTCATAAAAGAAAGAGACAGGAATGACCATTTGAAAACCATCTCTACCCCGCTGCAAACACAGGTTTAGTCCTTCAGGAGGTGACCTGTCAGACATTAAATTGATACTCTTATTTACCAGTGTCATGTGCAATCTGTAAATTCTTTTAGTGACATAAAGGTTTGCAATTTTATTCCAACAAAAATGTTTGGAGACTTTAACTGACTGATGCCTCTGATCCCCTGTTGAACTTGCAGTGGCCTAAATCACTGATTGCTGAGCCAAGGAAAGTGACATTAGGTAACCTGGGTAATAACACAATAGACTTCCCATTTCTTACAATGCTGGAAATTAGGAGAAGGGGTGCAGATAAACAACAAAATCAAAATCTTGATTTTGGAAGTCAGGAGCATTTTCTCATTGGGACTGATGCTGCCACTTCAGCTGTGTGTGTCTGGCTCTGGCTGTGTCTTCTTCCCTCTTCAGAAAGAAACTTCTTGGTAACACCTTTTGCCTTCTCTGAAAAATGGAGCCTGTTTTTCAAGGAACAGCAGCCCTCTCTGAAATCCAGAATCAGTCAGCACTGCTGCTCATCCATGAGAAGTGCTGACAGGCTTTGAAAAGCCATGCAACACCTGTGGATGCCTCACATCACCATTCCAGATTAGATGATGGATCTGGGGAGATCAAGTCCATCACTGCTCATGGTCTTGGAGGGAAGAAGCAAGGAGAAAACAAGACTCTGTGTGTCTCCCTATGCTGAGCAGGCTGGAAGAAACCCAACCCCAAAACAGAATAATGCATGTTGCACAGGTGATGCCTTGGAAGGCTGACCTGAAACAGAGACTGGATGGAGCTAGGGAATAAAGTAGATATTTATTGAAAGGTCTCCAGAATCCACCTTGGGCATGACAAGAGCCTGACCTAGGCTTCACTCAGGGTGGACCCAGAATGGTCACAAAAATGGCTGGCCGGTCCCAAGAGAAGTTACATTTTATAAGTTTTGGTCCATTTGCATATTGGGGTTTAATTGTCCAATTACAGCTTCAGGCCATGAGGTCCCATCCTTCTTCTTCCTCCCTTCAGCCCACTCTTGTTTGTGCTTTTGGGCCTGAAAGTTGTCCTTGGTCTCCAGCAGGAAAGGATTTGTTTTGTCTCCCTACTCTGTGAAGACAGCTTACCAGCACTTAATATGAGGCTCAGAACTACATCCCTAGGCAGCACAGAATCCGAAAATATGAAAGCTAAAACTTAAGGCATCACAGGAATGGTATCACTTTTAGCAATTTGAAGAAACACTTGTGCTCAGATTTCACTCAGCAAACACCAGTTTTGCATGTCGTGTAGCTCCTGAGGAGCAGCAAAAACGATGGGTAACAGCTGTGGGCACTACCTTGGCACCTCCAAGTCAGTAAGAATCAGGGCAGAGCCCATCTGTGTGACCTGAGGAGCAAAGCATGGTTTTATCGGCTTGGTTGTCTTTTCTAAAATCCCCACACCACAACACAGGCAGTGCAGTGCTGCTCTCCCAGTCTCTGTAGCCTCCCCAGGGAGCTCAAGCTGCCTGTACACCAAGGGTCCAAGGCCCAGCTCTGGCATGGCACAGCTGTGTAACCTCGAATCAGGCTCTGAGAAAGCCCGCAGAAAGTCTCTGCACAGATTAGAGAGGTACAATTACAGTCAGAGGTGGGAAAACTGAGAACAGTTTGGGGTAGAGCTCAAGAATTCAAGAGGGAAAACACCTGCAGGGAAACATATTGAATCCTTTAAAATAACAACAACAACGAAGAAAAAGTGAGGCAGTTTGGGCACTGGTCAGAAATTAGGGATGATCAGGTCGTATTTTTGGTGTTACCTCCCACTGCACAGGCATAACCAGCTTTTTTTGGGATGCCGATTGTCCCTTGAGGTAAAGCTGCTTTGAGCTCCTGATGTCCCTGCCAGCCTCAGGGGTTCTGTCCCACACATGGAGAGAAGCTGCTGCAGAATACCAGGGGTATACCTGTCCATGTTCCATGGTGTGGAAAAGCAGGAATTAACTTTGACACCTGGAGGTGAAGCAAGGACTCCTGTGGGTCACAGTGCCCAACCCCCAAACCCTGCTTGGACACACACGTGGGCACGCACAGCCACTCATTGGCTCCCTACCAGATTTTCTGGCCCTCAGCTGGTTAATTCCAGCTGGGTTCAGCTATGCCTTTATTTTTCCTGAGTGCTGAAATTCAACCAAAGATGAGCTCGGACACCCAAACTGGCACAGCAGGTGCCAAGCAGAGCAGAGGATGGTGTCCATGGGTGTCCATGGGGACCTCCTCCTCAGATGGGAGCAGGNCACCAGTTTTGCATGTCGTGTAGCTCCTCAGGAGCAGCAAAAACGATGGGTAACAGCTGTGGGCACTACCTTGGCACCTCCAAGTCAGTAAGAATCAGGGCAGAGCCCATCTGTGTGACCTGAGGAGCAAAGCATGGTTTTATCGGCTTGGTTGTCTTTCCTAAAATCCCCGTATCACAACACAGGCAGTGCAGTGCTGCCCCCCCAGTCTCTGTAGCCTCCCCAGGGAGCTCAAGCTGCCTGTACACCAAGGGTCCAAGGCCCAGCTCTGGCATGGCACAGCTGTGTAACCTCGAATCAGGCTCTGAGAAAGCCCGCAGAAAGTCTCTGCACAGATTAGAGAGGTACAATTACAGTCAGAGGTGGGAAAACTGAGAACAGTTTGGGGTAGAGCTCAAGAATTCAAGAGGGAAAACACCTGCAGGGAAACATATTGAATCCTTTAAAATAACAACAACAACGAAGAAAAAGTGAGGCAGTTTGGGCACTGGTCAGAAATTAGGGATGATCAGGTCGTATTTTTGGTGTTACCTCCCACTGCACAGGCATAACCAGCTTTTTTTGGGATGCCGATTGTCCCTTGAGGTAAAGCTGCTTTGAGCTCCTGATGTCCCTGCCAGCCTCAGGGGTTCTGTCCCACACATGGAGAGAAGCTGCTGCAGAATACCAGGGGTATACCTGTCCATGTTCCATGGTGTGGAAAAGCAGGAATTAACTTTGACACCTGGAGGTGAAGCAAGGACTCCTGTGGGTCACAGTGCCCAACCCCCAAACCCTGCTTGGACACACACGTGGGCACGCACAGCCACTCATTGGCTCCCTACCAGATTTTCTGGCCCTCAGCTGGTTAATTCCAGCTGGGTTCAGCTATGCCTTTATTTTTCCTGAGTGCTGAAATTCAACCAAAGATGAGCTCGGACACCCAAACTGGCACAGCAGGTGCCAAGCAGAGCAGAGGATGGTGTCCATGGGTGTCCATGGGGACCTCCTCCTCAGATGGGAGCAGGGGCCTGCCCAAGGTCCCAGCTCCAGGTGTCCTGTCAAGGCTGGCCTGGGCAGCTCTGTGGCCTCTGCAGGGCAGCTGCACTTTGGTCCCATCAGGTCCCCCAGCCTGGGGAGCCACAGGAGAACTGCAGGATGTGTGGGGGTCTGTCAGCCACCCTGCAGGGATAGCCATATCCCACTGCCTGGGATCTGGGCCTGCAGAAACCCTGGAGAACCCTGGAGAAGAAGCCCCTCAGTGCACTGGGCAGGGTGGCTGCTGTAGATGGGGAAGATTTGTGTCCCCTGAACGCTCCTCTCTTTTTTCCAGTGGTGATTATTCTGCTGTTGCTCCCACAGCTCCTGCCTCACTGGTTTCCTCTGGCCAGCCCAGTCAGGGGTGTGCTGCTGGTGCTGGGCACTGTGGAAGTGTAGCCCTGATTTAATGCCTGAGATGTTTTGGTTTCTGGAAATTCTTTTCCCAGGTGATTTCTGCAAACAAGGGAAATGTTTTTGTTAACTGTACCTATGTTTATCCATTCTTTCTCACAGGAGAGGTTTCTTGATGAACATCTGTTTTAACCAATGTGATTGAAGAGGTTTGCCTTTGTTTCACCAATCAAATTGGTCTGTGTAAAATACTATATAAGAGAGTCACATCTCAAAAATAAAGAGTCATTTTTCTAGCCTTCTGATCGAGAGTCTGTGTCGTTGTTTGGTGAACAACAGCGACAGTGGAAGCACTCTGGAAAGCATCTTTTCCACCCTTTCATTGGCATCTTCTGGCAGCTGATTCCTCCTGCCAGCTGGAGAGGGACTGGTTTATCCAAATGCTTTCTGCAGAGGCTGCTCCACTCAAAAGGTTCTGATTTTTCCATCCCATTTCCTTATTTCCTTGTTTTCCCCTTGAACAGAGGTCCCTGTGGTGCTCCCCAAGGAAGGAACTGAATGCAGCTGCAGAAGGTAAATGAAACGCCCTCTGCGGCTTGTGACCTTCCTCCTGCCTGGTCTCATTCCTTCAGCCCTTTTTCATCTCAGGCTGCTCCAGGCTGGGAGTAGGACGAGCCTGGGCTGTCAGTTCATACCCTGTCACCCCCACCACAGGCAGCCCCCACAGCTCCAGTCTCTGGGATGGATGGGGACAACAAGATCTCACTCCTGGGCAACACAGGATTCAACCAGCCCACAATGCCAAACAGAGGAGTTTGCTTTTTATTTTTATTTTTATTTTTATTTTCATTTTCATTTTCATTTTCATTTTCATTTTATTGGCAGCAGTTAAACCATATTACAAAGGAATTATGTTTCTTTCTAAAATGCATCAAGCAATACAAAGGTGTGGAGACCAAAAGAAGGTGTGTGTAGGTAGAGTATATGAAGGATTTGTATTCCTCTCCCTTCTTATTCAATCTGTGGATGAGAAACTGCATATAGTTCACATATTTACAGAGCTTTGCAAAAGGTTACCAGTTACTTCTTCTCTAATATCCCTAATGTAGGGAAAAACCTCATTTGAAATTGTAGAAATGTCAGAAACCCTTTACAAAAGTAAATCATAAGCATACCATTGCTCTTCTCCTATTGACAAGAAAGGATTTGCACTGAGAAATCCTATTAATAGAGATTATTTGCATAAATCTTTTGTGCAGCAGACTCCAAATAATTTGTATTATATACTTCTCCTGTGGCATGTATGTTAAAATGGTGCATTTTTAATAATACATTCAAGTTGCCACTTACAAATCGACACAGCCGTGACTCACCAGTGCCTAGTTTCTCCTGAGGTCAAGTGCAGTCAAGCTTAGAGATCTGTAAATGCCCAAACTTCATTAAACACTCACCAGTCCTCAGTAATTCCCTTTCCAGTAAGTTATCACAACTGTCCCACAAAAGCTTTCCAGAATCTCCCGCTCCCTTTACAATCCTAGGATGTGATTTATTACTCCAGCCTGGGTGCTCTGAGAACTCTTTAATAGTACTAATTGCCTTATTATCCACTCCAGTGCGAGAGTAAAACCTTCTGACATTTTCCTTCCTTCCCTGAGGAAAACAAATCCCAGTTCCTGGGATATTGCCTTCTGCTCCCTTTGTGATTACTGGGGCGAGGAATTCCTTTAGGCCCTTTGCCTGATCAGCCTCGTCTGTCACCAACTTTCCATTCCCATCTCTCTTGGTGCTCCCTAATCACTTTGCATCTTCCGTTATTCTGTGTTATTTTTTTCCCTCTTCCTTTTTTACTTACAGTGTCAATCTTCATCACATATTCTATTCCTTATTTTCTATCGATGTATTTTTTTTTCACATCAGGCTCTGTGATACTTACCTTGCCCCAGTTTACTATTTTTAAATTAGTGTAGGAGCGCCTATTGAAAAAAAGGAAAGAAACTCATTTTTTCCGTCTGTTCCATATTTAAGAATTTGCTGCAACAGCTCCAAGCAAACCACACACGTACACAAATTCCTGTGTGTCAGATACCAGAAAATCTTAGTTTTCTAAAGCAAATCTAATATCACAAAAAAAACAACCTGGCAGGTCTCTAACCTTTCCAATGTTGATAAAATTAATAAATTTGCTTTTTTCTTTTCTTTTTTCTTAAGTGAAAACCTGGAATTAATTGCAGTGCCACACTCCCTCAGCATCTATTTTTCCTGCTCTGTGTGAAGAGTAAGAAGAGAGCAGCCACAGAAAGCACTTCTGTTGCACGTTCAGAGGTGAAGGAGCACAAGGCTAAACCCAGGAGGATGGAGGGGCTGGGTGGGATGATAACACCTGATGTTCACAGAAGGGGACCAGTGGAGTTTTCTGCTCACAGCAGGATGGCTGGGCAGCAACCAGCGCTGTGTCAGGTCAGCTTTGTTCAGCCAAATCCTGCAAATGCCTGAGGAGGGAGCACCCACAGCCACCCTGGGTGACCTGGCGCTGCACCACCCTCCTGCTGGAAGATCTCCGAATGTCCAGCATGACCTTCCCAAGTCACAATTCCTGTGGCTGCTGCCCCTTGTTGGGAAGGGTTTGGCTCCATCACCTTTGTGCCTCCCCTTCAGGCAGCTGTAGCTGCCTCAGATTCACCCTCAGCCTTCTCTTCCCCAGGCTGAGCAACCTCAGCTTCCCTGGTAGCCCTAAAGCTTTAGACCCCTCCTCAGCTTAGGTGTTTTTCTCTGGACTCTTTCTCCTTTCTCAACACCTCTCTTGAAGTGGAGGGCCCCAAAGCAGTCATGGTATTCCAGGTGAGGTCCCCCCAGGGCTGACTCCAGACAGGCAGATAACAAATTTCCCTAATTGCTGACCATGCTCCTCCTAAGGCATCTCAGCCTGTGTTTTCTGCCATGTGCGGTGACTGCAGGGTTCCTTCACATTCAAGGTCAACCATAACCCCCAGGCCTTCTCCAGCAGAGCTGCTGCTCCTGCAGCCTCTGCCTATGGGCTTCAAAAGGGCAAGGAAAAATTGGGATTGTTCAGCTTGGAAAAGAGAAGGTTTTGGGGCGACATAACTGTGGCCTCCCAGCACCTGAAGGAGACCTATGGAAAAGTTTGAGAGAGATGGTTTGCAAGGGCATGGAGTGGCAGGACAAGGGGGAATGGCTTCCACCTGACAGATCAGATGTTCAGATGGTTTAGATCAGATGTTCAGAGGATTCTTCCCTGTGAGGTTGGTGAGGTCTTGGCACAGGATGCCCAGAGAAGCTGTGGATGTCCCACCCCTGGAAGCATCCAAGGCCAGGCTGGATGGGGCTCTGAGCAATCTGGTGTGTTAGAAGGTGTCCCTGCCCATGGCAGGAGGTTGGAAGGAGATGATCTTTAAGGGTTCCTCCACCCCAAACCATTCTGCGAGTCTGTGATTTCCAGTAAGGCAGATTTGCCACAGAACATTGACATGAGCACAATACAGGACACCCAGCTTGACACCCACGTTCAGACAGACAAATTCCTCTTCTTGTGCCTTACCCTGAACTCCCCCACAGCGAGCACTCTCTGCTTTCCTGATTCTGTGCAGACTACCTGAGGGTCTCAAAGCCTAACAAGAGATTCCTGCAATAACATAAAAGAGGAAAAACGTGTCCATCCCTTCCCTGGTTTGTTCTACCTTTGCTTTCACATACAAACCAATGAGTCACTGAAGCACGTGCTTGGCTCTACTTGCACACGCAGCCTCAAAACAAATCTAAAGAAGCCAGCATGCAATTCAGCTTTTAAGTTTGAAAACTAGATATCATATGTCATATTTTATCTTCCATATAAATAGAAAAAAAATATTATTAATGTTGTAGAAAGGCATTTTTTCGATGTTTTTTAACAATCATACACTCTTATAAGAGCATTAAGAATAGAGACTCTGTGATGGCTGTTAATTTTCCTTCCTCCTCTTTATTGGCCCAAGTGGATTTTGAAATAATATTTGGCAACTCTTGATTTTCAAACATTCCTTTCACACATCTGTAGCATTTTCTTACATTTACAGATTAATTCAGATGTATTTTGGCTCGGATTTCTGTCTCAGCAACATGTGGGCTATCAAGGCATTTTGATTGCCTCACTGGAGAGGATTTGAAATCTGTAAATAAAAATATGTAATTTGGCTGCAGTGTGAGTTTGGTGTCTGTTAAGCACGCAAGAAAACAGAATAACCTCTACTTCACTATTAATACTTCAAGAAAATAAGATGTTCAATTACAAATCATGCTAGATATATTGGTCCTTAATCTCCAGGTCCCATGAATGTGTGTGGCAAGTGTTTGAGAGCCTCTTGTTGTGACAAAAGTCAAAATAAACTATATTAAATGGGAAGTATATAGCTCAATACTCAATTCTCTTTGTGGATTAATATTTTCTATTAAGTATTTTTTTAAATATACAGTCCACATGTGCAGAAATTGGGTTTTTTTACAGATTGGGGTTACGAGGACTTTATTTTGTATGGTTTGATGGTGAAATTAAAAAGGCCTTATCAAGTACTGAATGTATAACAATATATCCCAGTTCCCAGGTAGGCATCCTACCAAATGGGCAGCAAAATATCCTGGGTGTAACCTGCTTTCCTTTCTTCCTGTTGGAGCATTCCCACCTCAAGCAGCTCATTCAACTGTTTACAAATGACTTCAGGCAAACTTTGAGGTCACCAAAGTTCCTGTCCATGCTCCATGAACACTGGGATACATACACACCCTGGAATGCGCCAGCAGCAGAGACCAAGGTTATCTCACGCCAAAATACCTCATGATTTGGAAGGTAGGGCCCTAGTCTAGGAAGCAGGAGAGGTTTCCTAGGAAAAGACAAGGGAATGTGGCCTCCAGCTTCCCTGAGCTAAGCCAGAGGCATTAGCTGTTGGGAAGTCGCACAGCTGAGCTGACTTGTGGGATATATTCCCAACTTCACTTCATTTTGAAGCGCTGCATTTCCTCCATCTCACAGCTCAGTGTATGATGTGAAAAACCCAGAAGGATGTGAAAAACCCAGAAGGCAGGCAGAGCTACAGAAGGAGGGCAGGAACACAGACTGCTCTGAGGAATGTGGAAAAGGGAGGCAGAAAACCTCTGAGTGTGGAATCCATGAACTACACAAATTTGTACCACTGCACTGGTTTACCCAAGCTCTGGAGTCAGCCTAGGTCCAGCAAGGTTTCCTAGTCCAAGCCTGGCACCAGCTGTGCTGTGTCCAGCCCAGGCTGTGTGTGCAAAATCCCCTATTACACCTCCGTGCCACGTCCCGCAGCACTCCCAAGATTTAGATGCCTCCAGGCTTGAATGTGGGACCAAACACAACCAAGGGTTCAGGCTGTGCTGTGGCAGCACCAGATGTTTTGTGCTCACCTATCCCACAATTATCTTAATTAAAATTGGCTTCTGGTCTTACAGGTCCTGATGAATGTCAGCTGACTCACTTCTCAAACTGCCCCAAAATAAGAAACATCCGCTCTTCCACATGTCCCAGTACTGGGACATCACCACCCTGCATCAGACCTGCTTCCCAGTCCAATAAGGGAGGATGGTGCCTCCTTCCCCTGGCAGATTTGACTCTTGCTCTCCCCCACCACCCACCCAGCCCATGCACAGTCCTAGGGTGAATAATTTTATTTTTTTTTCCCCCAGTCTGAACTCCAAAATGTCACATTGTTCTAGTTTAGGTGAACATTGTCTTTTTCCGCTATCGCCTGCAGACCCCAGGGAGCTGCTTACCATAAAAGTTTGATTTTTAGAGTAATTCTTTGAGATTTCCAACAATTTTCAAAAGGTTAGGGGGAGGTATTACTGGTGCTTTTTCGCATTACTGAATTCACTGTAATTTATGGATTCTGCACAGGCAGAATTACAGTCCTGACTCCTGCATTTTACTCCCCCTCTTAAGCCCTCATGACAAATGCACTTGAATCTGGGACGCAGCTCTATCTTTTAACTACAACATTTTAATTTTCAGTCTGGATGCTGAAGCAGAAACAGCCTTCAAAGTTTTAGCCAAATTCTGGCCTCTTAAAATTCAGTAATAAGATCACACTGGCATCTCACTTTAAATTAAAATGCACTGCCCAATGCTTCCTTAACTAAAAAGAAATAATTTCAGGAAATAGATTATCCCATTAAGATAATAGAAAACAAATAGATGATTTATTAGCAATCTCTCCCCAAATGCACTATTTAATAAGCTTTCTAAAGCTGTTCACTAGAGGGATATATGCCATGCCTTCCTCAATCATTATTTTAGTATTCAACTTTGAAAAGCGGCTGCTAACAACTACTTGAGGGGAAAAATTTACACAAGCCTGTAGAGGGAAAAGGTAGGATCAGCTGGAATTTTACCATGAACTGCACCAAACAATGTTAACTATGGCCAGAGAAACCTAAAGTGGTTTTTCTCCCACCTTTAGATATAACTGAGACTCTTGCAATGTTGCCCCATCTTTCCCTGAATGAAGGCTCTTCCTTGGTCTCAGTAGCACACAGCAGAAATTAATTCCACAGAGCCACTGGGCATTATGGAAAGCTGTTTCTCACTGCTAGGTCCATATTTTCCATCTTTAAGTTCTTCAGCTATACAATAAAAACCTTAGAAATGTTGGGTCAACCTTTCATTAATTTAAGTATTTCTAACACCTTCCTTCTTAATTAGCTTTCTAAAACTGATTTCCCCCCACTCCCCACCAAAAAATACTCTTCAAAAATTTTTTTTCTATGTTTTTTCTTTAGAATCATGGAATCATAGAATGGTTTAGGTTGGAAGAGATCTTAAAGATCATCCAGTTCCAACCCTTCTGCCATGGCAGGGACACCTTTCACTCTCCCAGGCTGCTCCAAGCCCCGTCCAACCTGGCCTTGGACACTTCCAGGGATGGGGCAGCCANAAAGCTGTTTCTCACTGCTAGGTCCATATTTTCCATCTTTAAGTTCTTCAGCTATACAATAAAAACCTTAGAAATGTTGGGTCAACCTTTCATTAATTTAAGTATTTCTAACACCTTCCTTCTTAATTGGCTTTCTAAAACTGATTTCCCCCCCACTCCCCACCAAAAAATACTCTTCAAAAATTTTTTTTCTATGTTTTTTCTTTAGAATCATGGAATCATAGAATGGTTTAGGTTGGAAGAGATCTTAAAGATCATCCAGTTCCAACCCTTCTGCCATGGCAGGGACACCTTTCACTCTCCCAGGCTGCTCCAAGCCCCGTCCAACCTGGCCTTGGACACTTCCAGGGATGGGGCAGCCAAAGCTTCTCTGGGCACCCTGTGCCAGGGCCTCACCAGCCTTTCTCCTCTGAATCTTCTTAGCCTGGATTATTTTTTGTCAGAGGGCAACAGTAACTCTGAAATGATCCCAGAGAAGACTTTACCCCCAGAAACCCAGTGTTCCTGTTACACTCCATGCTGTTTCCAACCCCATCAATATCCATTTTTTGACTGTACCTTCACAGTGTTCCCTCACACAGGTGAGACTGGTCTGAGCTGGGACATAAAAAAATCTCAGGTATTTGCAAGAAAAGCTGTGCTTACCTTGGTCTTTTACCACAGCTGCCACTTCCACCTGACGCTGCCAGCTGTACCTGGAGCTGCTGGCAGCATCCCCTCTGCCTCACCAGCCCAAGGAACTGCAGCAGCGAGTCCTGCTGTGCCAGCAGCCACTCTCCTTTTGCAGTCACGAGTGCAGGACATGAAGCCAATCCCAGTACAAACCACCAGTGTTCACCTTTTCAACAACACCATTTCTCCTTGCCTTTTTAGTCCTTCATGTAGCCCTGATTTTCAAGCCTGAGATGTTTTGGTTTCTGGAAATTCTTTTCCCAGGCGATTTTCTGCAAACAAGAGAAATGTTTTTGTAACTGTACCCATGTTTATGTACCCATTCTTTCTCACAGGAGAGGTTTCTTGATGAACATCTGTTTTAACCCATGTGATTGAAGAGGTTTGTCATTGTTTCACCAAATTGGTCTGTGTAAAATAGTATAAAAGAGAGACATCTCAAAAATAGTCATTTTTTCTAGCCTTCTGAAAGATCTCGGAGTCTGTGTCGTTGTTTGGTGTACAACAGCGATACCCTCAGACAGTGTTACATGTACAACAATTATGTCTCTTATTCCAAAGGCTTAAAAAAATAAAATCTAACTCAAAAAATAAAACCATAGAAGTCTCAAATGGATTTCAATCAATTCTTGATCCATTGACTGAAAATCTCAGATGATGACAACAGAACAGCAGAACTTCCCTCTGCAGAAATCAGTCTTGCATCCTACTAATACTTTTGGTTTTAATTCTAACAATGAAGTAAATTCCTTGGTCACATGAGCAGCCTTTTTAACAAGCTCACTGAAGGATGCTCCTTTGAAACCCTTTCACAAAGTGCACATTTCCAGGTTCATGGCACTGAGGTGGTCACTTCACCCCAAAGCCCTTCAGGACACCCTGTTCATTCCAGTCAGGGTGGCTGACTCATGTCAGCTGGCTTCAGTGCCCTTTGGACGTGCCAAAAACCCATGAGCTTCATCAGCAGAATAAAGCTGACTGGTTGGTTGCCTTCCCATTATTCTTTGGGCTGAACACCATGGCAAAGGCTTTCACATTTTAACATTTTCATCTTTTCTTTGTTTTACTCTAAATCCCAGATAACCCAGCAGGCACATTCCTCCTTGGGCTTTCCATTTCCAATAAACTGCAACTGTGCTTACATAACTTCAGATAACCACTTTGAAACAAAATATTTAGGATCCAAGGTCATTCACGTACCTTGGGTTTGGGGGTGTGCGCGTTAAGATTTATTTTCCAAAGTCTTAACCAGGCTTGATGCAACCCTTAAAGCTCAGAGGTATGTAGGACATGCTTCATACCTTACTCACCTTGGCCACAAGCACCACAAACATGAGATCAACATGTAATACAAACCTCTGGAGGCCAGGGATGCACAGAACTAAGTATTTAGAAGGTTAGTATGTCCAACATCCCAAGTCCTGTGCATCCCAAGCTCACACCCATCCATCCATCTGATACTACTGAACCACTACTGCTGTTCAGAGAAGGGAACAGGAACCCAAGAGAACTCTGGTGGGAGAGATTCCAGTTCACATCCATCAGCTGCTACAGTAAAAACCAGAGAAATCGGGGCAGAGCAAACTATTCCTCGGGCAGAAATTTCTGAAAGGTTCACAAGTTTGAAACACAGAAAATGCAGAGTGTTTGTTTGGATTCTCGGCTTCTTTAGGATAACTTGGTAACAAATCACTAAAACCACCTTACAAACCTGTCTGGGCAAACACTGGCACAAGGTCCCTGCAGGCTATAATTGAGACTTTTTTATTTTTTATGTACACAAAGGCCAGAGTCAAAGTTAATTTTCACCTTTAATAAGCTCATGGTTCTTTGTTATTTAATACTCTGTAAAAAGGTATTACAGATTGATCATTATTGCAGTGACTTCTAAAGAAGATGGACAGCCAGGAGGCTGCAACTACAATATCATATACAGTATGCAGTCATTGATACTACCTACTACAGCATGAAGAAAAATACTTTTTAAATAAACAGTATTTAACTGAAAACATAGAAATGGAGCTTTCATTCTTATAGTATGGTTACATAGCTATATTCCAAGAGTAACATTTTAAAAAATGCTAGATCTTGAAAGGCCATAGATAAAAAGAGTCATGATGAGGATGAACCAGTTTTGCCCAGAAATGCTTTAATGAGCACACTGCACAGTTTTTCAGCAAATCCTAGTTTTGCCAAGCTTCAAGAGGCAAAAGCCTGAAATGTAAAAGCTCCCAAGTTGTCTAGCTAGTCCAGTCTTGCTCTGGCAGGCCCAGTGACCCACACTGCTCGCAGACACATCAAGGATCCTATCAGGAAGAGACGTCCGGGTCCTTACGACGCCAGCCCCAACAAAAAGCCTCCAACAAACCCGCTGGACACCACGATGTTCTGTTTGATAAATTCTGTTGACTGAGAAAAAAAAATTATATTCATGAAGTTAACTGTGTCTGACTTTATTGTTTAATACTTATCATAACTTCCTGGAAACAAGAACACTAAACTTGCAGAGAAGGGTGCAGGGGGAAGCAATGTGTCTAAAACCATATAAAAATAGGTGGCACCGATGTAGTGCAAACTGACTCTCAGCTGTCTTTAACAATATATTTAAAATACAGTCAGCCTTTAAAAAGTCAAAATACAGAGGAATTGTTACAGTAATTTCATGCCAATACCGCTCTTGTTTTTATCAAATCAAGACATGTTTTACAAACTACCTTGTCAAAAAAAGCATGAGCACCACCATGACTTCAATTGCAATCACATGGTAATTATTTAAAAAAAAAATACTGCTTTTTGGAAGATCATTGGGAAAGAAATACACTCCATTATGAGCCAGTTTCCTAACAAATTAATCCTAGAAAAAACCACTTATGTATGATGACATGGGTATGGAGTATTTCATGAAGTAGCAGCACAGAGTATAACACCTTTTATCAAATGTGCCATTTCATAAATCCTCTACTTCAAACACTTCAAACTGGCAACTAACACACAGTTACAAGAAAGTCATATAATCTGAGAAGAACCAAAACAAGGGAAAACCAAAAACCCCATCCTGTCCCACCCATTTCTACACGGCAATGGAGAAGGAGAGGTTAAGCTATTTGAGGTACAAATAAGGTACGAGAGCTACCTTGTACCTCTTGAGGTACAAGAAGAAGCAAGAAAACCCTCACTATTGAATTTTAAGTTCATATTCACATTAAAATTTAAGGTAATTTTTATCAATCTATATGCAACCTCATACAGTTTAAACCTGAAATGTCAAAACTCATTAATTACAGAACACCAGTGTGGCTGCTCACTGTCTGCAGCACATTCCCAGTCAGGATTCTCAGTTATTCAGAATGAAACTTAGATTGCACGTATGGAATGTGAAAATGTGTAAAAACAGGCTTTAAAAAACCCCAAAAAACCACAAAACTGATTAAATGGAGGTCTTCAAATGACAGGGAGAAACAACCCCAGTGACACTGATCAGTATCAGAGCTACCTCTTCTCAACACAGTAGGCAACTGGCACATTCTGCAGACACATGTTCTCCAAAATGTACGAAAATGAGATAAAATCATCACTCCTGTTACAAAGTAGCCACAGCTTTTCTGCAGAAAAGTCATTCTTGTCCAGATAAGTGATTTTATTATTATCAGCAGTCTAAGAAGATTTGGGTTTTGTCTTCGTAGTTACCATGTTTTACCCACACCATTCTGAACTTTCTACCATGTCATGACCTTATTGGCTTTGTCACCTGCCAAGAAGAAGTTCGTGTGTCATTTGTAACAGTGACCAAAGCAGAAAGCTGAATGAATAAAAGACAGCACAATCTGGTAACTTTTAATAAATTATAAAGCCAAACTATTTTTGATGCGTTCCAGTTTTGCATCTGCATTTTCAACTCATTATCACCTGCAGTGGAAGGTAAGAAAACCTGACTGGTAAAAAGGAGTTTATCACCTTAGACTCACCTCTTCAATTAGAGTGTTGATTTCGGGAGCTGCCTTATTTGCACGCTTTTTTAACTGTTTTTTTGCTTTGTTTACATCTTTTTCAACTCTCTTCCAGTCAACTTGTACATATCCACTATGACTAGCAATCTAGGGAAACACAGGCAGTTAGTACAGCTGCAATTCACATTTCATGAGTCAAAATACATTGTCTTGGTGCCTATAAAATCGTTTTTCTTATTTTTACTTATCACAGATACAGGAAAAGACATTGTTCCAATTTCAGCAGGTTCTCTGCTTCAAACCTTTCCTCAGGGACAGCAGTTCAAATTAGAACAAGCAATGACAAAGTTCAGTAGACTCTTGTTAATTTTACCAGTTCTCTGTTTTTTAGTTATAAAAGCTTGGCAATGTTTTTCCTTATTTACTGTAACCTTACTTGTAAGAAAAATACACTCGTAGGACAATGAAAAAACTCTTTTGTTTCAGCTTCTTTCAGATTTGTAGAATTCTGATTCGTGACAGAGTATCTGGGGCTAATCAAAATCATCATTAGAAATACTGAACACTCTTCATTTATCCTACACAATTTAAACTGTCCAACAACAAAAAAAGTACTCATTACAAGAGAATTCTCACACTTCTTACAAAACAAAATCATTAAGTAGAAAAATAACGCAGCCTGGTAACAGCACAAGTTCTGTAAAGTCAGAAAAATTAGTAAGTTTGAGGAGACTAGTTCATACCAATTTACACACAAACTCTCAAATTTTTTAGCATGTCTAACCATCATCCAAACCTTTGCCTTATTTCTGTTACTAATATTTGATTGCTGCATGTTCTAGAGAACAGTTAAACAACTCATTATTTGGGGGAAAAAAAAAAGAAAAAAATGAAAATTAAGGATTACTGCTTATTTTAACTGTTAGGACAAATAGATATAAACCACTAAAGTTACATGTAAATTAATGTTATACAAAAATCCTTTGTAAAGAATGAGATTTTGCAGCTACTTCTTCAGGTCACATGTGGGTGGGAAATCCACCCAATTCACTTAAAAGCCTTCTATGCAACTGTCCAATTGGTAAACATAAGTCACAGATAATGAACTTCTGTGGAACAGGTACTTAAATATACAATTTATTAGGTTTAGCCTAAATACACAATTTATTAGCTTTAGTTTCACATCACTTACAAGCTCTGAAGTTTGACTTTCACATGGATCTTTCTACCAAATAACTGAAATTACACCACCTAGCTTGCACTACAACTGCCACAGTCACTAAGCAACCTATTTCACCACAAACTGAGGATTTTGTAATCCAGAAAAAAAAAAAAAAAGAAACTAGAGTCAGACAGATTTTGTCTGAATTCAAAACAAAGCTTCTAGAAGATCACCTCTGAAATAAAGTCAACTTCAGTTTTCATCTCTGTGTAATTAAAAAAAATAATTCACTAGACAAGTGCAAAATGAACTTACTACATTTTAAAGTCGCTTTTACTTCATGCCTCAGAATGTAATTAATAACAAATTAATTGATTTTGCCTGTCTACTACAAAACCATTTATTCACGTGGGCACTAGAGCCAGGCAGGGACAGCTCATTAAGGGCAGTCTGAACATAACGAGAGCAGGAAACCAGTTTGAAAGCTGTACTGGTTGCACATCACTGGATGACATACCAGGAAAAGAAAAATAGCTGCACATGGTGGCAATTGTTATTTTATTAAGTTAACATAACCACAAGAATTTCAAAAAGGCCCCAGCATTGAATTGGTGTCTTCTCACTCATACAACTGAAAATTAAATGTGACTGATCTACTCTGTCCAACACAATGTAAGAAATGCTAATGTATCTGCTTGCTTGTAAAATGCAAATGGATCTTAGAAGAAACATTTCATTAAAACAACTTTAATTAGCTCAGTTATCCAGACAGCACAAAGATGAGGCAGAAGTTTTTAATTAAGATCTGTTTGTAACTACTGCAGAGCGTACACTTGTATCAAAACCAGACATCTTTTGTCCCTGAACTTTGTAGCCCTGAAATAAGAGATTCCAAATTCTACTTTTTGAGTGTTTTTAAAATAAGCAACAGAGGGTAATGTTTTGAATATAAATTTTTTAACTGAGAAGAAAAAAAACTCTATGCTTTGGCAGTGATAGAGCCTGTGTCATATCTACTTTGGCTGCAACCCCACTAATTACATAATTTCACATATAAGTGCAGAAATAATACCCCTGAACTCAAATGCTGAAAAAACAGACTTTAATTTTTAGACTCCAATGTATCATAAAAAAACTACTTGCTTATAACAGTGAATTTACATAAATGCAAATTCTCAAAATTTACTAGTATATTTAAACTCAGGCCCTAAAATAACCAAGCAAAATAACAGTAATCCATTATCATATCCATACTTGGATATATTAAGGAGTCATATAGGTCTATAGACATTAATTGCTTATATTATTGAAGAGATCGATGTGGGGGTGGATTTTGGGTTATACAGAAATCTCTCTATATATGATAATGGAATAATAGATACATTATATACTCATCTGTCTATCTCAGAGCTCATTAGTTGTTCAAGACCTTCCAAAAGTTTTGAAAAAACAACAGAATTTTTTCAAAAAGACAATTGAAGAAATACATCAGTGCAGGAACACTAAAAATGTGTCATCTTTCTTGGCATTAATCAAGGAAAGCAGAATCTTCAAGGGCAGACCTCATTTTGGGGATGACACTGGGAGGCACATGGGTACTTTGATACTGTGAAACATTAAAACGAATAATGAGCAGAAAAATGTTTTGGAGCAAAAAATCTGTACAGCAAGAAGGGACAAAAGAGTTTTAATTTCCTCAAGGCAAAATCTCTTACACTAAAAGAGCCCAAGCGAGGCCAGAAGGCACAGGTGAGCTCAGCTGGAGTGCACAGAACTTTGCACTTTGAGGTATTTTCTGCTGTTTAGGAAGGGAACAACCCCCAGNACTTTGAGGTATTTTCTGCTGTTTAGGAAGGGAACAACCCCCAGTTTGCACAACAGATCTGACAATCTCTAAGCTCAACACACACTGACAAGGAGGGACAGTGACACAACACTTTGTGTAAGAGTGGAACTGCAGAGGTTGTACCCTCAGCCACCAGTTGCAGGTCACAGAGGCACAGACGCTCTGTCCCTCCACTCCATGTCAGAACCTGCCAGAAACTTGGCATTTCTTTATCAAGCCAACTTCCAGCTCCCATTTGCTTTGGCTGTTCCACTGAATATTCCCTCTAAGTGTGCACACACAACTGCCAAGTGGGATATTCAACATAAAATCGAATCCAGCTCTTCCTCACCAAGTCCCCGGCCCCAGAAGGAGGTTGGCCCCTCCCTGGGAACATCCCTGGGATGGAATTATGTGGCCCTTAAGGTCTCTTCCAACTCAACCCATGCTCATCATGGGGCTCTATCAACAAAACCCTGTAGGATAAAGCCAAGGATATCTCAGAGTTTATTTTGTTTCTCATGCTGTTTTCACATATGTACCTTTCCTAAATTAGAACATCATTTAATGAAGAATTCAATTTAATTCACCAATGGCATATTAATGGGCTGAGGAAAAATGTATTAGTGAAACCACAAATAACTGAATAAAAATCCAATTTCATTATTAAATAATAGACAACACAGAACAGAAAAACCTGTAATTTGTATGCTCACTGCAGAGCAAAAAACAGTGAAGCTGCTCTTGAGGATATAGGATCTTAAAAACAAAGAGATCTTAGGTACTCATTAAGAACAATTGTTTTTAACCAATTCATTACAGCAGAACTAAGAGTTTGTGCTTCCCTACTCTTCAGGATTTCACCAAACTGCGCTGCATAAATGAGAAGTTACACAAGTTATGAGACATAAATTATATTTTCCTTAATACAGTGCCTGGATATTGCTCTTACACCAGCATATTTGAAGAAGTAGATCTATTTCACAAAAAAAAGGCATAGTTAATAATCAAATAATAATTAATCAAATTAAGGTGTGGAAACATTCACCGCAAAGATGTGATAACAGATCGGGATTTTGAAAAGCTGTGCAAATTTCACGTAATTTTTATTCTTTTTCTCCAACTACTTTTCATATAATCTGTATTAAGACTGAAGTTCTAGATCACTTACAAAACCATGAAAAATCTCTTTTGCTTCCTGTACAAACTGACACTGAAAAATGTATTGCTTTCAGTTTCCTACTACATTTCTTGAGATGAAGTCATCACCCACTGAAGAAAAAAATGTCTTTTTTAAATTTTAAGACTGAAATGTTTCACTGAACGGGCTTTAGCCAAGAATCTTGCCTTCTGTAGTTATTATTCTTGTTCTAGCATGTAATTATAATGTCAATATTGCAATCAGTAGCTGAAATGAAATCTGTAACTTCAGAGAAATTTACAGATAAAAAGGAACTTTCTAGTAATGTACTGAAATACTCTTCTGCCCACTCAGGGGAAGCACTGAACACATATTCATAGAATCAGGATGTGTGATCTTTAAATGAAAAAATTAAAGACTACAGAAATGTAATTACACCATAGAATTTATGACTCAGCCTTAAAATGCAAAATGTTTTGAATTAAAAGAGAGACCAAGGCATTTACTTCATTTCCTTTCAAGAGAATCTGATCTTACTTAAGATATAGACAATCCAATCAAAATACTTAACTCATATTTCCTCTTGGATAATATTCCTTTTTGGATTCAGTGTAAATGAGATCAACCAAGAAATCAGACACTCAACCACATGGCAAATCTATTGCATGCACAGGAAAGCTCCCCAAACTTCACAGCTCAACAAGCAAAAATCCTGCACAAGTGATGAGTTTTATTCCATTTCCATCCTCCTTTGTCTACAGGTCTCAGCTTTAACTTTTCAGCTTCCTGCAGTCAGGAGCACCGAGGAAGGCACCCAGCAACTGCTGTCTCCACCCCAGGTGCCTCTGTTCTGGCAGCTCTTCAGTCACATTGATAAAAGAATTATCATTAAAAGAATTAACACCCATGGCATACAGAACATGGGAAGAGGAAGAAACCAAACTAGCCCCCAAACCAGTAGGGACCATGATGATGTTATTATTACATTATTATTACCATTATTAGTGTGTGTATTTCACACAACAGTGACATTTCAGTGTATTACACAGCAGCAGTTACTACCCCACCCTTCCTGATCAGTGCTTGACTGCACCAGGCACTACAATCAAAAGAAATAAAAGCAGGATATGCCTTTCAGAAGAATAAATACATCTTTAACCTCCCCTCTCCAGAAATTGTGTATCATTGAGCCTAAGTAGGCACCAATCTGTATCCCCTGGAACAATCTGAGGGAAAATGAGAAGATACTTATGAGATACCATGACACTCATGAGAGAAAATTCTCACAGGTATTAAGATATGAAACATGCCAGTAAAATCCTGGCATCTTACAGAAGGACACATGAAATTCTCTTTCACTTACAAGTTTCATCTAATTTAAAGGTTTTTTGGAAATATATCCTCCCCTAATCACAGTATCTGATGAAAAATGCAAATGATCATGCCAGATAACATAATTAAAAACTTCTGAACCTGAAAGCCAGCAGAGAGAAGAATGCAATGAAGCTGTCAAAATTCAGCCAGGCTTTAGAGGTTCCATAGATAAAACACGGCAAGGGGAGAAAAGAGAAAAACATGGCTCATACTGGGATCAGCACAAGCCTTCCAGGCAACTGCCAAAGCAGCCTAAAGCTCTGATAAAATTCTCAAACCAATGTAAACCAAACGTATTTTAAATTCTCCCTAACCATAGGTTTACAGGTAGTTCCTCTCATCTGGCAACATGGAATCTGTTCTTCTGCACAGGAGTTCTCTTGTCCTACAACAAACTATTTTACAGGACAGAGCAGATTCTGATTTACCACTGATTTTTAGAAATGTCTCTTTTGTGCATTTTGTACACAATATTCCAGCTCAAACGTAAGGTTTTGACTGATAAGACTAAAAAGATGACGTAGATAAGAAGCCTTCCTAATTAAATGTTACCCAACAGCTGTGTTTTTCCTATTGTTTAGTAAATAACATTTGCCAACTTATAAAGCATGAAATGCTACATACTTGAAGCAGAAGAAAGCCACCACCTACTGCAGTTGCTGCAAGCTTTCCGACTTTCTGGAACAAAAATCCCGCACACCTTAAGGGAACAAAACAGAACAGAACAAACCCAGTCCAATGAAGTTTTCTGCTGAACAATGGCCACTCTACACAATTCCTAACTGCAACCATTACCATTATTTCATTTAAAAAAGCAAATGTATCATTTGATATTTACAAATTTTAAAATCAAGGCTATTTAATGCAAGCAATATGAAATTAATAATGTCTAGAACAAGACAGTGTGAATAATGGTTGCCTGTTCCTGGCTGTCTGATGGCCCTTTTAAAGGAAGCTTGAGATCTCTAGATCTCGCTGCTATTAAATGTAGCACGTTAATAAAGCACAACATAATTATATCATAGTGCCACTATAACTGTTCCCAAGTGGAATGTAAATACATTATACCATAATTTACATTAACTACACCACTGATAACTGAAAGATCTCAGTAAAAAGCAGCATCCCTACCACAAGAATGAAACTCAGTGGGGCCACTGTGCTGGGACATGGTGTCAGTCTGTTTTTAACGGATCAAGGCAACCAGAAAATTACCTTGTTCTCAGTCTCCAAACCCTCCCTCCTCAAATGGAGAACAGCAGAGATATTGATATTACAGAGGAGTGATAAGGCAGGAAGGTCACCAGAGCCAGTCACCTTCCCAGAGCTGCTGCAGAGCCCAGTCCAATCTCAAAGCTCCATCCGGCTGCCAAGAGCCCTGACTCAGACCGAGTTTCCAAGGCTGATGGTTCCACAACTTCCCTGGGCAATTCCAGCATGTCTAAACACTGGCCCACACACAGAGGGGAATTTTCCCCCTGTATATGAACAGTGAATTCTTATTTATATACATAAGTAGGCACCCAGAGAGATGTGCAGCTACAGATATTGAAATGTGCATTTTCCAGATCATTCAATAAGCCAGGTTTTGAGGTTGCCAGATGAACTATTCCCTAGAAACTTCTGAGTTTACATGTACACTATAACTTTTTAAAATAATTTTAAGGCTATAGAAGCAAATAAAAGTCTCAGACTGAAAGCTAAACTCCACTCCAGAAAGCTGTACTGGGCCTGGGTACAATTTCATTTTTAGTTTATTTCATCTTCCAATTCTTGAATAGTCCCTCTTTAAAAGTCACTGTGCTATCATAATGGTGTTTTTCAATGAATTTACAGTTTTTCTGTGTACTGGAATAAACAAATACCTCTGACAAACAACTAATACCTTGACACAGCTGCTCGGGCTGTGACCACATTTTCCAATTTAAGTTCTCATCTTTACTGTCTAGCTTTCACCATGAATTATTCTAGTATAATTAAGCTATGGTATCTCTCTTCAGTTAACAACAGAGCAAACTGTGAATTTGCTCAACATGGCTGCAGCTCTATTTAGAGGAAAAACCAGTCTCCATGAAGTGGGGCTCTTAATTAAAAGTGTATTTTGCCATCCTTTTTTTTCTCCTTCATTTCCTTTACCTGTAAAATAATCTCTTAGCCATAATGTAACTAGGTTTCTAAATCTGGACTAGTAAGGAAAAAGCTTTTCCATACAAATAAAAGCTATATGCAGTAATTTTCCATTTATTTCTTGTAATTTTAGAGCTCTGACATTTTCCCAAATCCTTACCACAGTTACTAGTACGAGTTCCCTTGGATAACTGTTGTTTCACCACTATTAAAAAACACTTCATAATGATGAGTCAGACTAACAAGCTCAAATAGCTCACACATGAATAATCTTGATCAATGCTAAAGGAAATCCCATTTAAGATACATTTATCTGCTTTGAATGCCCTTGGAAATGGATCTTCTAACAGAGTAAAAAGTCTAGGTCAGTTATGGAAAGGGAAGCTCCCTCACCAGCCAGTCACACCTCCCATCACAATCTGTGTGGCTACAGAGTATTTCTCTACAATTGGTCCTGAATTCCGGCCAAACAAGCGATTCCACCAGTGGTGACGTCGAGCGTACTCTGTTAAATCCAGCACTTCGTAGGAATCATCGTCACTGTCATGGTCTGCAAAAGAAAAAGCAGTTTTAAACAAGTTATCTTCTCAGCTTTACAGAAAATTTAACAATTTATGCGAGAACCCCAGACCCAGTTTGGGCATTAACGGCGTAATCCAGTGGTTTAAATTGGAGTGCACAAGCTACCTCTAATTCAGCAGCTCACAGAACCAAGGATTTGGGGATTCTGTGCCACCATCAAAGGAAGGGGTCGAAGGCCACAGGGGTGGTACAATCTATGAAATCCATGACTTGCCCTACAAAGGTGAACAAGAATCCCCTGCCTGTTCAACTAAAGGAACCAAGAGGCACCAGGTAAAACTACCAGTTAGCTCCCTCAACACAAACCAAAAAACCCAACAGCAACAAAAACCAAAACCAAAGGCACAGACCAGCACTTGGAAAGTGCTCTCCTCGGAGGACCAGACATCAACATTTGCCAGGAAGTGACTTCTGTTCCTTTTGCACAAGAAGTGAAACAGACGACACTGGGACTTCAATTAAGTTCCAGCTTTGCAGGACAATTTTGTCAATGTTTTCAAAATGGGCATCCTACAACTTCAAATTAGGAGATCCTCAACACCATGTATACTCGAACATCAGATGAAAGAGAAGGGTCTAGATTTGTAAAGAAACTTATTTTAAAAATGTATCACATTCTGTGACATACACACATGAACTGAAGTTCACTTTGGTTAAATATATTTGAGGTTAAAACTAAATTCAGTAGTGCTGGTGGGACATCCCAGAAAAGAAGAGCAGTTAAATTACCACCCAGAATTATAAAGCAAGACTGTAGATACAAACATCTTATTAGAATTTTGACAACTTTTTAATTTGTACTACCAGTATGGGTAAACTCTTTAAAGACTGCAAGAAGTACACATGTAGGTGCGCATTATTTCTCTTTATTACCACATAAGTGTTCTTGAGTACTAAAAAATAAATAGCAAGATCCATGATGCTAAAAAGTTGTTATTGAACGTTCTTTCTTTGAGGTATTGAGGACAATCTGTTTAACTACTTTAGATGGAGAGTATTAAAACACTGTCATGAACAGTTGTGTTTATTCTGCCCTTAAATTATTATTATTTAAAGCAAAACTCGTGTACACAAGTATAACACGCTCTGTGGCAAATAACACTGCCAGAGCGTTTTCTACTGAGGAAAGATACTCCCTGCATGCGGCAAATGATGTTCTGGACGTGCCCCAAGCACATCGGACCGTGCCAGCGCCGAAAGGCCGTGCCGCAGGACGAGGTCACGGCGGTGCCCTGACAGCCCCGCACGGTGAAGGATGCGGCGGCCGTGGGGGCTGGAGGCTCCCGGCTCCCGTCCCGCGTCCCCCCCAGCAACTCCGGCCCGCGCTCCGCGAGGGCTCGGCCAGCACTCATTCTGCCTGCGGGCCTGGCTAGAAGGGGGCTCGGTGGTTAAACCCCGAGAAGGAGCGTTAGCCCGGGTGATGCCGGGGTTGATGCGCCGGGCCGCGCGGCGGAACGGGGACACGAGCGGACCGGGGAGGCGCAGAGGCCGGGCCACCCCTCCCCGCCCCCGGGACGCAGCGCGGGCGGCGGGAGAGGGCTGCCTGCCGCCCCCGAGAGGAGGAAGGGCGCCCGCCGCGCCGCCTCCTCGCCGCTCCCACCGGGAAGGGGCCAGCACTGACCTGAGGCGGAGCGGG
>VYZR01112367.1:0-17051 GCA_013400675.1 Oxylabes madagascariensis
AGAACAACTGGAATGGTTTCAAAAGGCCACCACATGAATAAAGGTGTCATCAAGAAACAGCAAATCACTTTGAGCACATTACGGGAATACTTCACCTTTCTCAGAAACACTAAGCATAGACCATTTTCAACCTCACCAGAACTTGTTGTTAATCTTAATTATGTGCCTTAGCCTACTTGCTAGGAAGATGGAGCCTTCAGAAATGTTTGCAGCTGATGGCAATCACCAAACAGGAACACCTTACACATGAACGCTGTGTAGCCTTGCTATGTGCAAGGCTCTGATACTTTCAGTGGAAGATTAGTCTTTATTTTCAAATAATCTCGAGAAAGCTGTTATTGCTATTATTACATACACTTGCTGACTATGTGACAGCATAAAAATTGCATGGGAGTTTTATGGTATGTTGTGGCAGAAAACATAAAATTCAGCACAATGGATGAACAATGCGTGTATCCCATTACTTTGGTATGCAATTAATAGAAAACCTTGTGCTCTGTGTTTGATTTAATGAGTTGTAATGCTTTGCAGTGGATAACTGGCTCACGAAGCCTTCTCCGTGAAGTCCTGCCAGAAGTAGGCGCAGTGGTAAATCTCACTTTTGTCAATGAAACATATTTAGGAGGAAAGATTTATGTTAAACTGCCTTGTGCTTGTAGCCCTTCTCAAAACTGTAACCAGGTTTCTCTCGTTACCTGCCTTTCACATTAGAGTAGCTGTTGCTATCATAACCCCCCATTCCTGCCCCTTCCTCTCTGCTGTCTATTGTCTGTGTCCACACTCCTCCCTGCTTTATAATCGCTCACTCACACTCATTTATCACTGGCTTACTCTGTCCTGCCTACACTATCTCCCATTTTTGTCACGGTGCACTGGTACATTACAAATACAATTAAACCTTTTACGATACCGCAGCTTTTGGCTAATGCATCCCAGCTTCAAGGTTGAAAGATTTCTGATATTACCACTGATATCAGTTCTTCCCCATTTATCGGCAGTGTCCGGACTAATGCAGAAGTGTTGCATTAATTAAAGGAAGCATCCAGTAATGCTGCTGTTTTTGCCAGTCTGACACTGAATTGGAGCTTGATGCCTGCTCATGTTTTAAGAGCCATTCATCACACATGTCATCCCAAAGCAGCCAGCTGTCTGAGAAAAGCCTCATTTGCATTTCATCAGCTACACTCTCCCTCTTCTTCCTACCTTTTGTATGGAGCTTTGGCTTTTTTTAAAAGAGCATAGTCTTCAAAAGCAGCTTAGCTAAAATTAGTATTCCATTTAGAAAGATGATTTTCTTTAGTTCAGAGGTCTTAGAATTGATCTGAGTGGGAAAAAAGTGTCATACAAACATAGCCATGCAATCTGTCTGTATAAAGAAATTAATGCATTATGGGAGAAGACAAAGATTTTTATGATGAATGGACTACACCTCTATTAGTTCTGTACATTAAGCTGTTAGAATTAATAAAACATTTCATTTATTTTGAAAGTTTCTCAAAGGGCATGGGATTTTAAAATCCCAGCAGCTCTGAATGATTCTGCATTATGTATTTTGATTTCCTTTATTGTTAGACCGAAATTGTCTGTGTCAGGTTATATTGAAGCCATTTTAGGAGTCCAAGGAGCACGTGAAACTCTCTCAGTGAGCTGAAACCAGCTGGAGAAAAGAGAAAAAAATGAAATTATATGCTCACAGTTTCATTCAGTGACTGACTTGACGAACTAATTTTTTGCTTTTGTTGCCTCAGTGAATAGTGCAGAATTGGTACGCAAACATATCTACCACAGAGCAAAATGACCAAAATGCAAATCTGTCTGAATATATCTTTTTATTTTAAATACAAAATATTGTATACATATGTGCATGTGTATGGTCATGTGTCTGAACTTCAGTTTTTGTCCATTGTCTGGACTTGTTTAGGGGGAAAAAATAAACAGTTCAAATTTGGCTCCTATGTCCCTTTAACTAAACAGCAATTATACAGAGAAGTTTTAGTTCAATATGGTGTAATTTCCAGTTTAAAAATAAGGATATACCTGTTTCTGAACTGTTTAAGATCTCCAAATATTTTTTTTACTTTTCAGAAGCATTGAAAATCTATTCTTCCACCCAGCAGAGGAGATACACCATCCACAACCGCTGTGATTGAAGTTGTTATTTGTCACCAGCGGAGACAGACAGGGCTGTGTATGTATAATGGGTGTCTACAACTGAATCTAATTGGGGGGTTGGAACTAGATGGCATTTAAGGTCCCTTCCACCCAAACCATTCAGTGATTCTGCAATTCCAGGGGCAGGTGCTTCAGGGAGTGCTGGGCTGTGAGATGTGCCTTCCAGTTTGTCTGTCCAGAATGCACCCCCAGTCAAAACTAGCATGCAGAGGGGTATCTTAGTTCACTTGGATCTTATTCTGACTGCCTCTGGAAATGGCTGGTGTATGCATTTGGGAAGGTCCTGAAGTTTTTACGTAACTTAGTCTGGATCCTGAATTGTTAAAGAACTCAAGATTCATTGTGTGTCATGCATATGCTTTATGCTGAGTTATTGGTCAAAACCCAATACTTACCTCAATCTAGGTTAATATTAGCCAATAAATATATATATACACTTAATGCGTATATACATAAGCCCTGTTCATGAGGTTTAGGAAGTGTTCTGCTACATAGGCTCTGTGGTTGAACTGTTAAAAAGAAAATGCGTGTTTGCATTGTCAGTACAAATGTTAACTTTCACTTATTCTGATTTTTCTTATTTTAGCTGCCACATTTGGCATTGAATTTTAAATACCTGCAGTTAATTTAATTCTTAGCAAAACTTTCTGTAAGTTAATGTCCAATCCCAGCAGAAGTAAAGGAACAATTAACATCTCAGAAGTCTGGCTTGTTGTAATAATGTGGAAGGGATCTGCAGTTCAGAGCAGGTTTGTGGTGGGATTCTCTGTGCTTGCTTGGTCACAGAACAAATACAGGATATGGCATCTTGCCCCTCTCTTCTCCACAAACATGGGTTATTTAATTGTCTCCTTCTTGAGCAGTCAAGCACTGGCACTACCATCAGGGAGCCAGAGAAGAGACTGGCAACGAAGTGAGACGCAAAGGATGGAAGGTGTGGAGACAGCCAGGAGCCTGGGCCATTTCTTCTTTCTGGGAGTCAGAAGGTCGAGATCATAGCTGGTGTCTCCTTTTCAGAGATATGTGCATGATGCACTTAAGCAGAGAGCTGCAGCAGGGACTTAGTTTTGTATGGAGATGATTTAGCTCTGTGTTTTGTCAGCCATGGGAAAAGATCCCCACTGAAGAGTCAGGTGAGCACTGGACTCCATCTCTGTTCCACTCTATATCAGGTTATTGGGCATGAGGCATGGGAGTATACTGCCTGTAATTCCAGGAGAAACTTCATCAAATAAAAAAAAAAAAAAATTAAGCAAGCAGTACATCTATACACAGCTACAAGATGTGCTCTGTTTATATTTCAGAGTGAGCAAACTGGAAAGAAACATAAGTCTCACATATATTTTTTATAGCTTATGATTTCTTTAAAGAATCATTTATCATTTTTAGTCAATAGGAAAAGACACCCTCAGAGATATAATTTTTCCATGATACAGTTGGTTGCAGCCACTCCCTGTTCTATTCTTTCTTTTGTACAGTACCACAGCTGTTCTTTGTGTGACACTGTAGCTGCTCCTGCTATGTCTACCACAGACCTGGAAAAAAACAGCAATAGTTGGTTTAGTCTTTGTACATGGTTAAAATTTAATATATTTGTATCTGTTGCTCCTTATATAGCTCCTCCACAAAGTTATTTAATATCACATTTGGGAGTGTGAAGGGCAAAAACTTGAACATGCACTGTAATACTTTAATGTTTCTTGCAAATTTTCAAATGACTGTCTTTTAAGTAGTGTAGAGATAAAGATTTTAAAATAAAATTTATTTCAGTTGCCTGGTTTTAGCGTGTTAGGGACTATCTCACCAATACCTTTAAACTAACCATGTGTATATCTATTTTATAAGATAGTAAAACATATTATAAGGGCATCTTTGGGTTTTGACACCTGCTGTGAATTTAGAGCTTTTTCTGATTTTTTTTTTAATCCTGTTGTCTCACTGGGTAATCACTTATCTATCCTCCAAATTATACAACTTCTCCCTTGGTCTGACCTGTACTTAATTTACTTTTCTCTTTACAGATTATTTTCTGCTAATGTCATTAGTGGGGTTTTTTTAGGGATTATTACCAGAATCTGATCTGCTTTTAAATTCTTTAAAAGTTGTCATCTCTCTTTTGTCAAATTTATCAGATACATAATTACAGGACCTTTTTTTTTTCAATCTCAGAGCAAAATATATATACACACAAGCTTATCTCTATTTCCAGCTGGAAAACGGGAATTATTTGTAAAAGTAATTAAGAAGGATTGATTCCTAATCAAATTAAAATACTTGGAAGCCGTGTTCTGTGAACCCGATTGTCATTTAAATAGCGTCTGAATTGGTACCTGAATAGACTAATAGTTCTGAAGGCAAAGCAATGATTTTGGTCCTTTATAAAGCAATGACTTATAGGCCTGAGCAAATACGTGACAGCAGCAGCAGCACACATGAAGAGTTTATACAGTCCATGTGCAGACAAAGCGTAGGGGATTAGGCCCTGTCTGAGAGACAGGCTGGAGACAGCCTGGTAGGGTGAAGAATGAGCAGCAACTTCGGGGGCAACAAGGCACTTTCCATATAAAAGGCAGTCTGGAGAGGAGAGAGGGGGCTCCAGGGGGAGCGTGTCTGGCAGGGACCAGCTGGGGGGACAGTGAAGTGACCTGGAGTGGGAGGAGAGGCAGGCACAAGGTCGTGGGCATATAGGAGTCAGGAAGAGCCACAGAGCTCTCATGGATGCTCCTGAACGCTGCGGGTTTCAGCATGAGGTGGTGTTTGTGGGGAGCGTGTCCCCACTGCCTAAAAAGAGTGCTCACTCCCAAAGAACTGAGGCGGGGCAGCAGGGCAAGGTCACAGGCACTCAGGATCCCGCAGGTCATAGGGAGGTAAGAGGAAACTCTGGATAGCCCCTGAAATGAGGAGAACTGGATCCTGATCAGAACAGCTCATTCATTTGCAAACCTAGAGAAATAAATTCGCTGTGTTCCCATCCAAGCAACTTTGTAGTGAGATTTGTAGGGGGAATTCCCTCATTCAAATGTCAATAAAAGAACCAAAAGGTGTTGAAACGGCAGTAGATGACACAACAACCGAGAGCAAGGGTGAGCCACAGCAGAGAGGCCTCTGAGATAGAGGAGGGGGAGAGAAGTATCTGAGTCTGTGCCTGGCACCCGAAGAAGAGCATCAGGGACTTGTGGAAGGGGTGCAGCAGCACTTTCTTCCTGCCTTCATGCAGATTTTTGGGTTTTTTTTCTCTCTCTAGCTTTGCCTGCCCTCCATCTCTTTGCTGAGGAATGAGAATAGTCTGGACACTCTGGCGACACAGGGAAAGTGTGGCCGATGGAGACTGAGCTAAGTAGAGCACCTACATTGTGACAAGAAAATACAGAAAATACGCTATGACAGAAAAATAGAGGTGCCAGGAATCTAACAATCAGCTTTATGCAGCTGTTTCTCTTCCCCCAGCCCAAGTATGCTGCTTGGCCCAAATCTGCAAGTTCTTGGTATGTCTCTGTGCTTACCAGCTTCTCACTTCCACCCTTCTGTTATCTTTCTCTCCTTGTATTTCCATTGTCATGTTTTTCTGGTTCTCCTAGATATTTATTTTTTTCTGATTCTTCGAAAAAGAAGACCATATGAGGTAGAGTTAAATAGAAATACATAAAAAATGTTTGCTGATTTTGGCCTTGGTCAATTGCCCTTGGGCATATCCTCTTTTAAGTTTTCTTTCTAAAGAAAACTTTTTAGATTTCAGATTCCCGATTGTGCAATATGTAAATACAAAAGAGACTGTTGACAAAGAGGATTGGAAAGATTTAATTTTTGTGAACAGAAAATTTGTGGATTAAATTGTCTTAAAAGCTTCTATTTTTGTTTACATTTACATTTCACTCAGAATAAATTTCATAAATTAAAACTTATATTAAACCATTAGAAATTAAACTACAACTCTGAATGATTGTCATGGAAATTTATTTTCTTCATAATTACATTTGTTTCAGTAAGAGACACAAAAATAAAAGTTGGAAAAAAGCTGTTTCATTTGACAAAACAACACAGTTGCTGTGACTGCTATAGCATAGTGGTCCAGGCTGGTTCAAGCTCTGGAATAGTGAGATAATTTCCAAAATAAAATGCATATGCAAATTAGTTGATCAAATCAGTACACTATTTTTCCCGGTGTTTGAAGTGAAAGTAGGAAAAGGCAAGACAAACAGTAGCAGGATGACATAATATATGTTATTATTGTTAACAAAATGTCATAAATGTAATAAACACAAGGAAAATGAAATCTCCAGCCCTCGCGAGGCTGTGGACAGCAGCAATTTCAGTGACAATGCAGTGTATAGCTGAGATTGCATCTGGTGCACGAGCAGCCAGGAATGGCATTTATTCCATCTGACTAACATTATCTGCAGTGTTGTCATCTGGACTTCTCTTACAGGCGATGGAGAGAAAATATCTTGTACAGGACAACAGTGCAGGCAGGGCATGGGAGGTTGGTTCACACAACCCTTGCCGGTTCTCAGTAGAATATTAGTGACTAGATTATTTCCAATAACCTGGCAATTGTTAGGTGTTAATTATTATTTTTTAGACTTTCACACCTTTACATGTAATGTCCTTTTGGAGGTTTTTCTGGATCTTACTATAAGGAAAACTTTCAATGAGAAAAAGGCCTATATTCACGTGACATTTCTATCTGCACTGAGCAAGTCACTACTGAGAATAGGTCCTGTTAGTCTTCATTTTGAAACAAATGCCTGCCTTTTATAGAAGAAAAAGAACATCTAGAGTCTGAAAATTTGCTAAAATCAATAAATGTTTGACAATATACAAAGAAAATGAGATTTTTGGTTTTATACTAGGTCAAAAAGATGGCAGGTATTAACTGAAGTAGCTTTGGCTTGACTATCTTATTATGAAATTAAAATTGGTACTGGAGAGTGATCGATGGAGAAAAATGAAAATGCCCATGTTGATTTTTTTATCTAGTGTCTGTTTTCCACAGCAGAAGTGGAATATGGGAAGGGAATTTTTATCCTTTGTTTGCAGACATAATTAAATAAATAGCAACACTGTATTAATTTAAGAAACAGTAGACTTCCAGGTCTCCACAAATGAAAAAATGTAGTTGCTGCAATTTGTAATGACAATCCTTCTGCTCCACTGTTTACTCAATGCATTGTATCAGCTGCTTAGAAAAAGCTCTTTGTAGTTGACTTAAAATCTCTGGAAAGCATCATATCTGTATGGGATTCTATAAACAGAATAAGATTATTTCTCATGCTGTATACATGCCAAACAAATTAGCATTACTGACCGAAAAATTTTAATGGCACAAAAGGATGAGGTTCAGTTCTCTCGAGAAAACCCAGGGAAGGAAGTGGCCATCAAGCCAGACTTCATCACAGAACGACTCTCATTAATTTTAAAAATCTGCTGACTTTTTGGAATGGTTACAGCAAATGACTTATGAAATGAAAAATTCTTTCCCAACCCAGTGAGCTTTTCAATCAATGTTCTCCATGATGTGCTGTTTGCTAGCTGTCTCAACTCAGCAGCCCTAAAAATATTTAGCAATATAAATGTACATTTTAATAGCTTGCTCTGATCTCTCTTTTGATATCTGGCTTTCATGATCTGCCTCCATTCATCCACAATCTCTGGTGCCATCAGCCGAAAAGTCACTTTCTCTCCAGGGTTCACCTGAAGGCGTCTGAACTACTCAGCTCCCCCCAGCCCCCTCCTCAGCACTGCTCCACGTCCCCATCAGTCTCACCAAATTTTTTTTTATTTTTTTCTCTCTCATGAAAAATATAATAACAGTTTCTTCCTGTGCATACTCCATGCCCTGAGGAGAAGATTAAAGTAAATTAAAACTTAAAAGAGGCTTTACCGAGGGCTTAAATTTCTGGTTAAACTGCCTAAGCTACAAATAAGTTTTATGCAGGTTATTGTTCTTCAGCTAAAGCACCATTACTGTAAGGCTTTGTAGCAGACAGACTACTGAGGGAGAGAGGGTTTGTTTACTGACTGGCCATAATACTCCTTGCTGACCAACTTTTCAGCCTTTGTCTGACTGTTTAACTTGTTTTTTTCTCAGAGGCCAAACAAGCAAGATCTGGGAAGCCATCAAGTACTGTCACTCTGGGGAAGGAGGGCATTTTGCACCAGGAATGAAGCTATTTGGGGCATATGCTTTACACAACTCACAGGAATCAGCAGGGTCAAGAAACGACGTCTCCTGTGTGTTTTGCTCTGTGTTTTATTTACAGTTGCTGTAGAGGAGGTGTTTGTCTCTCAGCCAAACAATACAGGTGCCTAAAACAGCCTGGTGTAAGCCCCAGCATCACAACTGCTGGCTCAGAGGAGCAGCAGGGAACACCAAGAGCCTGTGGAGATGCTTTGCACAGGCGTGTGCTGTGCTGTGCACAGGCCCTGTACCAGAGAAGGCTGCTCCAGCAGGAATCTCTCTGCCCCTGAATGGCACAGCTCTGCATCCTGGCAGGGAGGGGGGCAGTCCTGCTGGGTGACAGCCCTGGGGCTGTTTGCTGAGAGAACATTCAGAGCAGAGGTGGGCACTTCAGATACAAGGGCATATTGGTCAGTTACTGCTTCGATTTTCTCTGGTATTCTCTATTTCTCTTTAAATAGTTCGGGGTGTAAGTTAAGGTAACAGTGCCAGGGCCAGTCCTGTTCAATGTCTTTATTGATGGTCTGGATGGGAGGATTGAGTTTACCCTTCAGAAAGTTTGGAGACACTAAGTGGGAATGTTGATCTGCTGGAGGGTAGGATGGCTCTACAGAGGGATCTGGACATGCTGGATTGATGCACCAAGGCCAGGGGTGTAAGGTTCAACAAGGCCAAATGCTGGGTCCTGCACTTGGGTCACAACAACCCCAGGCAGAGCTACAGGCTTGGGGAAGAGTGACTGGAAATCTTCCCAGCAGGAAAGCACCTGGAAGTGCTGGTTACAGCTGAACGTGAGCCAGCAGTGCCCAGGTGGCCAAGAGGGCCAATGGCCCCTGGCCTGGATCAGCAGTGGTGTGGCGGCAGGACCAGGGCAGGGATTGTCCCCTGTGCTGGGCACTGCTGAGGCCACATCTCAAGTCCTGTCTCCACCTCTGGGCCCCTCACTACAGGAAAAACACTGAGAGGCTGGAGCATGTCCAGAGGGAGCAGAGTTGGTGAAGGGTGTGGAACACAAATCCGGTGAGGAGCAGCTGAGGGAGCTGGGGGTGTTTAGCCTGGAGAAAAGGAGGCTCAAGGAGAGCCCTATTACTCTCTACAACTCTCTGATAGAAGGGTGGAGCCGGGAGGGAGTCAGCCTCTTCTACCAGGTAATAAATGAAAGGATGAGGAAATGGTCTCAAGTTGTGCCAGGAGAGGTTAAGGTCAGACATCAGGAATAATTTCTTCAAAGAAAGGGTTGAAAAGCCCTAAAACAGGCTCCCAAAGGAGGTGGTGGAGTCACCATTCCTAAAGGTGTTCAAGAAATGAGTGGATGTGGCACTCAATGCCTTGGCCTGGTTGATCAGTCAAAGGTCAGACTCAATTATCTTGGAACTTTTTTCCAACAAAATGATTCTGTGATTCTGTGTGCACAGTTGGAGGAAGACACTGGAGGATTATGTACCTTCAACACAGAAAAGCTGTGGGAATGAGAGATTTCTGTGTAACACAGAACAGATTCTGGTGCTGAGTGTGTCTAAGAATTTTGCACTGGATTGCTGTGCATGCAGATTTCTGTCAGTCACCTTGGCTCTGGATGGAATGGGAAGGCCACAGCCTTCCTTGTCTCACAAACATCAAATCAGTATTTCTGCACGATAAAAAATGAAAGCACATAGGGTTATGTGACTAATGATTTATAGAAATGTGTAGTACTTTTGTATGTAATAAATATTATCTTTCTCTGCTAGGTAAATAAAACTTATTTTCTTGCAATGTCCTACATCCTAGGCCATCATAAAAGAACACGTTTCACTTTAATAAATATGAACTGAGAAAATGTGAAGCAATGAGGATTTCCAGGTAACTTTCAACAGAGTGAGCAAGCAAGATGGTTTTTCAAAACCTGCCCTATTGTTTCAGCTATTTTGTGTATGAAAAATAAAATTTTGAACAATAGCTCCTTGATTGCATATCCCTGTAAAACACATAGGATGAACAAAAGAGCCATGGAAAATTCAGGAATGAAAGAGCAGAGAGGTTTGCACCTTTACAATTTGATGGCATGAAACTGAAGCAGAATCCTAAAAGTCTGTACTTATTTGTCAGTGAAGAGTCTGTTTGGAAGTACAGCATATGATAATATAATCCTTGCTATTAGTACAGCATGAATGATGTTCTGCCGTGGATTAAAGAGAGATGAGGAGAAGCAGCAGGTTTCAGAGCTGCTGGCCATGGCACCATCAATCACCTGTCTTGCTTAGGTCCCAGGAGGTCTGGCGATCTCCCAGCTATAACTCCTTTTAGGCAACATCCGTGTTGGAGATGAGAAGCATCACTGTTCTACCTGCCTGATGTGTGGCAAAGTCCTTGTGCAGTAAGTTCAAATCAGTGTAAAATTATGTTGAAGACAGCAGGTGGGGCAGCACAAAATAATCTTAATGAATTGGATTTTTTTTTTTCTCTTTTTTTGACAGCAGTGGCCAGACATTTTATCAGCTAATCAAAAAATGGCAATCAATAGACTGAGCCAGAATTTAAGCCTCACAGAATGTTTTGAAATGAATTGATTCAAACAGCTGATCTTTTTTTTCTTTATCTTGTATATGAACATATACAACAGCAAATACTAAATCCCTAAACTTGAACTGCAGGTTTGATCTTGTTGAAAAACATGAAACTTGACCCTGCTTACCTTTCCCTTGTTTCACAAAGGTGTTCCCTTAAACAGGACACAACCCTAAAGAAAGAAGGATACCAGGTGTGGTTTGAAATGGCATCTTCACATTCTAAGAATTTTGTGGGATATCATGTTCCAGGAAAAGAGATGTAAATCTTCCCCCTGATTTTAGATGACAGATCCATTTCTGAGCGAAACGTCAGTCTATGCCAGACTGATAGTTTTCTCTGGAAATGTCCACTTGGTGTTTTTTTTTTTCTTTTCTTTAAATATGGTGTTAAATTTTTTTTTGTATCCTTTTTATTCTCTTTCATGATCCCTGAACTCCATGTTTCAGTCCTACCAGTCCTGCATTATGCTTACATATGTGCTGCAGTAAACACAGGCACTGTTTTGTCCAAAGTCTTCCAGATTCTTGCAGTCTCAGGAGAGGAACATGAGGATGGCCCCAGGAAAGGAATCATAAATAGGTGCATATTTGCTCTTGTGACTGTATACTTTAATCTAATTGAACATTCATGGAAAAAAAAGTCTGCTTTATTACTCACCATAAATCCAAGATAATTCTATTTAATGTTCCTTTAACTGACAAAAAAGGATAAACATAGCTAAGTATAAGCATGACATAAATAAAATCTGGCATTCCTCCCATTCCCCACCCATTGTCCCAGTTGGCTATTTTATCACATCACTTGATATAAAATTTAACAGTATGGTATATAAATGATCCTTTTTTTTTTATTCTTTTGCATAATAATTGGATGGTTTCCAGTAATAAAGAATAGTAAAGCTACAATTTATTCCAAATCATAAACATCTTTGTTTTATGTGTGTTTCTTTGCTTTTATTGTGGAGAAAACAATGCAGCAGCCAACAGAGAGCTACATCAGCAGAAAGCAATAGTTGTTTGAAAAGGACTAGAGCCACTTGAATTCTGTCTGAATTTAGCTGACTTGGTGTCTTGCTCCTCAGCTCAGGGAAGTAGAGGAGATGTAAAGTGGTGACACAAATTGATGTTAATAAATTAGTGCGATCATAAAAGGAGACTCCCAATTTTAGTGCTAACAGCACACCATTATACGGAGCATAATGTAGTTTAAAAGGCACACTGATAAGTGGCTGTATTCAAATCCATTTCTGTGCCCTTTTGTGTTCTTATCTACCCTGGTCCAGCAGACAATCCAGCTTTTCACTAACCTTTGGCACTCCACCATCAGCAATAATCCGTGCTCTCCTTCATATCCCCGTAGCTCCCGTAATGAGCATCACCTGTGGTATGTGACATTTGGAGCTGCAGCAGCAGCAAAAGGGGCTTGCTCTGCTGCCTGCTGGTGGAAGAAGCTCCACTGCTCAGGGCCCATGGGAACCTGTCTGTGTGCCCCAAAGCGATACCAGGGAAATGGCTAAATGCCTCTCATCTCCACCGAGCTGAGCCTCAGCCCCTAATCCTTGTAATTGCTGCTTGCTAAGAGGAAATCACCACACGGGGTCCTGAACTCACATAGGGTGCTTGGCCTGCCTCTGAGAAAACTAGAGAATAGCTTGCATTTGAGATAAATTCCTTATTTGAGTCAAATAGATTACCATGGAAGAACCTGTGTTTTAAAGGAATTGATTTCCTTTAAAAATTAATTTTAAGGGGTATTTTTGTAATCATATATATTTTTAAATTCCTCTTGTACATTTTAAAGTGTATTTATACTGAAATTGGAGACTTTTTCCCTCTAGGAATTTATATATATTTCTCAACAAATATGAGCGTGAACATTCATATGTATGTAAACAACTTTGAATTGCAGGAGCTCTGTAAGAACATAAGTGGGCTTGTAATTTTTTTCAAAATAACAGTTGATAATGAACAACACTTTGAAAAGAATAGGATTTTTAGAGCTATAAGACGAATACCAAAACCTAAGAAAAAATAAAGCAGAATAAGAAAGCAGAAGAATAGGAAGCTGAATAAGAAAATAAGCAAAATACGAAAGCCAGAAATACTTGCAGAAATGCCATTCCAATTGTCTGAACAGTGTGCTTTTCAATCCTTTCAATTTTTGTTTGGTGAATTGTTGTTTTGGTTGAGGTTTTTTTGTTTGTTTGTTTGTTTGGGGTTTTTGGGGGGTTTTTCTCAGAAGAAAAATCTAGCTGAGAAGTTTAATAATTTCATTTTCTTAAAGCAAAGATCAGTTTAGGACCAAGACTTATACTCAGTTGTAAACTTAGAGACAGAGCAGAGTTTCCAATGTGGCAGCAAACCAGAAGCTTACTGAAATAAAAGCTTCTTGTTGCTGGACTGATAGGTTGAAAGAAGTAGAATTCAAGTCAAGAAATGTCCTAGACTAAAAACAATTTCTCTAGTAGAAGAAATACAAGATTACCAAGGCTATAGAACAAAACTATTCTATCTCATAATACAATTTTCAATAAAGAAGGTAATATTATTTTCTCTTTCAGAAATTCAGTGAGACAGACAACAAAGAAATAATGTATTTTGAACTGTCAGATATGCTTACCATAGTTTAGCGTCTCATTTGTATATGTCTGACATCTGATTTTGCTCTGGACTTCGCCAAAGAAATAGATGTATGGTCTCAAAATATTGCCTTTTAAAAAGAGAAAAATATTCAGTCATGTGATGAATCAGCAGGTAACACAGGCAGAATATTTTGACTCTTGAAATTGAGTGACTGACTAGCAATACTCCGTAAACTGTAACCCTGCTCTGCGTATCCTTTATATTTTTATCGGAGGAAGTGAACGAGTGGTCATGTTAGAAGTATCACATTAACTATTATCTATTGATTGGTTGTTTTTTTGGTTTTAGGGTTTTTTTTTTAAACTCATAGCAAGATACGTGTATGGCGGTAAAAAACATACCAGAAGGAACTCTGTGAACACAACAATCTAAAATCTTTTACTAACTAAAGGAACTTGCTACTCTAAAGCTCAGAGTCCTGGACATTAGTCATCAGAGAACATAAACAATAATACCAGGATTATAATGCCACCCACCAGTATTGAGGATTAGTATGGCAAAGGTTTGGTTCCCCCATACTGGTGCAAAATAATTCTGCCTAGCAGGAAAAAACAGTCCTCTTTTAGCTAATGTGCTCGTCTTCAAAGCAATTTATATAATTTATGTTTCTTCAGACATTGCCCCTGGCTTGTGAGTACAGGACTTGGGGCTCCTAATTATTTTACAGACATTGAAAAGAAAAAGGCTTTCAATGAGATCGCTTTGTTTTCTCATCTTTTACAACCACCTGACAGTTTTGGAAAGGTATAGGAGGGCTATAAAAACACCCATCAAATGCAGCTGTGTTGCATTGCAAGGCCAGCCACGTTGCTGCAGCACAGGGAGACATGCACATACCACATGAATCTCAGAAAAATCTTCTGAAACATGATGAAATGTGGGTTTTTTAGAAAAGAAAGGTAACAACGAAGAAAATATGTAGAGGCCTTTCAAGAGTGTAGTCCTGTTGTGAGTTATTCTGGCTGTCCTGTGGTCAGTGATGTTAGGACTCATAGCCTGACCAGGTTTTTTGACCAAAATTAGTGGAATACTTCAATTTTAGCCAGTCAGAGGAATCAATCCAGATCACTATCAGTTGCTCCTTCACTTCCATGTGAGCAAGTGCAGCCACAGAGAAGCCACGACGGGGTGAGAGTTGAAGTGAGATTGGGAGCCCTTTGATACTGCTTTCCATTTCTAGGTAAAAATTCGAGGTTACAGTTTTTGCATTAGCTCTTCTGTCCTTCAGAAACAGGAGAATTGGAGCTGCTCACACATACCAAGCATGCAGTCACAGTCAGGCACCAAATGGTGCCTGGAGCACACGAGCAGCAGGGCTGGGTGAAGCTGGATGTCCTTGGAGCTCCCTGGAGAAAAGAGGGAACTGAGGTGGCTGTGAGAGGTTTGAGACATGGGGTAGGAGGCTGATTTGTAAGTAGCTACTGGAGTTTTCTTTTCTTGGTAAACTGCACAGAAATATGTTCCTTTCACAAAGATCTACTTTCTTGGATCTTGCCGATTCATTAGGAGCCTCCTTCTCATGCGTGCAATTTCTTTTGTGGGAGAAGAGGACAAGAGTAGAAGGAATGGGAAACTGTTGTGCAAGCTGGGGTTGTGCAAAAATTGCAGGGTTCCAGTGCTGTTGTTACTTTAATTATTCAAATAAACAAGAGACATAAATTATCTTGACAGTGCCTGCTGGCCACCTGCCTAACCAAATGTTGGAGAAAATATGTATGATATTCAAAGAGGAAATACAGTTGAAAATGGCGTTGTACTCTTCCAGTAAGCTTTATCTGCTATTAGTGTTTAATTAGTAACTGTAGAGAGATTTCTTCCTTAACTATTGAGTGTTTTTTTTTAAATAGTGACTGTACTAGAGAAGGATAATTAAGGGACTATTCTGAATATAATCTCAGCTTTAGTAAAGGTAGTGGGAATGTTCCTTCTTTTCCCTCACTTGTATTGAAAGAAGAAAAATAAACAAAAATATGCTTAGTAAGCTCAATGAGGCTTTATTAGAAATACTTTTATCCTCAAATAATTTCACTAATGAAACAAAGCTGTTCAGTCAAAAACTAGCAATAGACTTATATTAATAGTTTTGTTATTGTTACATATTTATATCTTTTCATCACTTCACTGTATACGTTGCCTCAAGATACTGAGGGGCTTTGTTAATTCTAGGAAGCCCCTACCCCCTTAACTCTTCTTTCTTGCTGACATCAACCTTTTAGTCTCACTGGTATCTTCATCTGGTACCCTTCCACAGACCAGGGAACAGGTCCCTTCTTGAAGTGCTGCTTCCTGCTCTCTGGTCCTGTCTCAGCTCACAAAGCTGGCTGCTGGAAAAAAGAATTTCCACGGTGCAGCTGAAACAAAAGCCTTACACACTAAAACAGCAACACGACCTGCAGCCGCAGTAGGCTTTGTTGAGTTGAATAGCCTGACACATGGTGATGGTTTTCGGCCAAATTAGTAGTGGCATGTCTTCTGGAAAGGGAGAAATTCTGTATTTTTATGACGAATATCAATAAAGGACTTCTGCTTATCTTAACAATATTGCAATGAGAAGAAGAAGAGGGTCAGGGTGTAGAGGAGAGAAGCTTTGAGCGGAAACATTTTAGAGGCTTAAATTATTTCCATATTCACTAAATAGCAAAGATTTATAGAGTTAACTGTGAGCACATATTTACTTATTAGAGATGCATGGGAGCAAAAACAAGCTGAGGTGGTTTTAGGATAAGCTGTCCAGAAGTAAATAGCTTTTGAATCTCTCTTTTTAAATATTAAAATTCCTCTCAGTTGTATTTGAAGTGTTTAANGTAAAAGAAAGGCAGGCTGGAGCCAAGCTGACCTCCTTCAATCACCTAGTAAAGTAGCCATGACTCGTACTCAAAAAATTTTGGTCAACCCTGTAGCTGCTAGACCTTTCATATCACAAGTGAGATGTTTTGGCTGTGAAGAAAAATCTATGGCCTGCCATGTATGAAACAAAAATACTGCATATTGAAATGAAAAAACCACCCATGCAACCAATAAAAACAACCCAAGGTGTCCATGGATACACCAGATATTTTCCTTAGTTAGGGGTAATATTGTTATAACATTCCAGTGAATGCATTCTTTGTCTCATTCAGGAGCCAGCTCAGCTGATAACATATTAAAATTAAAACCTTTTTTCCAGGATAATGACATAGTAAATACAGGAGTTAGGAGCAGACTAAAGGTGCTTCCAGCTCGGTATCTAGCCTCTGACAGGGTCAAATTATGAGATCTTTGAGCTCTTAAGAAATGGAAAACATGGGGTAATTTTTTCTCCATTATAGTCTCCAAATTCTGTAATTTGTCATTTGCAAGTAAACTGTAGTTTGTGATTTGATGAACCAGAAGTTCAGTTACATCACTGTGTTTCATAGATATTCATGGAGATTTCCTTCATTTTATTTCATTTCTTCTTTACTTATTCATATTCTAAGTAGATTTAAAAAATTCTGCTACCATGAGTAACATCATTTAATTATAGCATG
>VYZR01112379.1:0-24833 GCA_013400675.1 Oxylabes madagascariensis
CCTTACACCTCCAAATTCCAGCTGTCCCTCCCCATTTCACCTCTCCAACCATCCCACACCCCCAAATTACAGCCGTCCCTCCCCATCTGACCCCTCCAACCAGCCCGCACCCCTCACACAGCCCTACACCTCCAAATTCCAGCTATCCCATCCTTCCAACCATCCCACACCCCTCNCTCACCCCTCCAACCATCCTACACCTCCAAATTCCAGCTATCCCTCACCATCTCACCCCTCCAACCATCCCACATCCCTCACACCACCTTACACCTCCAAATTCCAGCTATCCCTCACTCCTCCAACAATCCCACACCTCCAAATTCCAGCTATCCCATCCTTCCAACCATCCCACACCCCTCACACCACCTTACACCTCCAAATTCCAGCTATCCCTCACCATCTCACCCCTCCAACCATCCCATACTGCTCACACCACCCCACTCCTCCAAATTCCAGCTATCCCATCCTTCCGACCATCCCTCACCCCTCCAACCATCCTACACCTCCAAATTCCAGCTATCCCTCACCATCTCACCCCTCCAACCATCCCACATCCCTCACACCACCTTACACCTCCAAATTCCAGCTATCCCTCACTCCTCCAACAATCCCACACCTCCAAATTCCAGCTATCCCATCCTTCCAACCATCCCACACCCCTCACACCACCCCACTTCTCCAAATTCCAGCTATCCCATCCTTCCGACCATCCCTCACGCCTCCAACCATCCCTCACACTACCCTACACCTCCAAATTCCAGCCATCCCATCCCTCTGACCATCCCTCCCCCCCACAATCTTACCCCTCCAACCATCCCACACCTCCAACTTCCAAGCATCTCACACCTCTAGCCATCCCTCCTCTCCAGCCATCCCACATTCCTCCTCTCCAGCCATCCTACCGTCCCNTAGCCATCCCTCCTCTCCAGCCAGCCCACATTCCTCCTCTCCAGCCATCCTACCGTCCCACCCCTGCAGCAATCCCGCACTTCCTACCTCCAACCATCTCAACCCTCCAAATGTCCCGTCTCCTACCCTCCCACCCCTCCAACTATCTTACCTCTCACCATCCCATCTCGCACCCTTCAACCATCCCATCCCTCCAGCCACCTCACTCATTATCCCAATCCCTCCAACCACCTCACCTCTCACCATCCCACCTCCACCATCCCATCTCTCCAGCCATTTCACCTCTCACCATCCCATCTCCAGCCATTTCACCCCTCACCATCCCACATCTCCCACCATCCCATCCCTCCAGCCATTTCACCTCTCACCATCCCACCTCCCTCTCTCCAACCCTCCCATCTCTCCAGCCATTTCACCTCTCATCATCCCACATCTCCCCCCATCCCATCTCTCCAACTGCCCCATCTCCCCCCATCCCACGTCCCCATCCATCTCACCTCCACCGTACCCTCTCAGGTCAGGCACAGACTGCACCAACCCCTCCTCTCCACCTTCCTTTTGCCCTCCAGCTCCCACCACGCCCTTTGCCAGGGGTGTGGCTGTTGGCCCATCCTTCCCTCACGCCCTGCTCACTTCTCCTTACAATACCTGTCACGAAATTCTACCTTAATCAGGCTTTCATCATCTGGTAAATGCCCTTTCTGACACAAAACTGTTTGACAGCCCACACCTCTTTGTGAGGATCACCCCATCTCAAGTACAGACAAAAAGTAGTGAAATGTAAAAAAAAACATTTTCTAGTCTGTACTTGAACTGAAAAGAAAACCCAAAAAGTTTTAGTACCTCGAAATCATCAGGAGCTTTGTCACAACTTCAACAGGATCAAGCCCCTGGACGGATGCCAGCAAGAAAACAATTCTTCAGCTAACAAACCTATCGGGTTTTGTCATTTCAAAATTGCATCTTCTACTTTAAAGAGGCCACACTCAGGCATGAATTTATCACTGGATAAATCACACCAGGATAAACCCACGCAGTGAGAGCAAGTTACACCACATGAGCATGTGGCACTTGGGTTTGTTTTTTTTTTTTCTTCTTCTTCCTTTATGTAGTAATTTGTTTTCGGGGAACCAGGGAGATGTAAATAACTGATGGTCAGTAAAGGCTGAGACAAACTTGAAAAAGAGGAAGCAGTTGCTAGATATGGGGAAATACCACTGACCATGTTACACCACTCTTGAAAGTACAGGATTTTGGGCCAAAATTTCTCTTTAACCCTTCATTCCAGAGGCCAGCGTGCAGGAATTAAGACAACAATACACAGCTCTGTGGGGTTAACGATATCTCAGAGCCTCAAATGTCTTTAATGTGCTGAAAGGGATTCTCAAAGTGTAAAGGGACACCAGAACATGACACCAGGCAGGAATTCAGCTTTAGGGTGTCACAGCACTGCCCTGAAACCTGAAGTGGAAAACCATCCCAGGGGAGATGCTCAGACACAGAGGCTCTGCCAGCCACCACTCACTGACCAGGGGATCTCTTGGGATGGACTTTTCCAAATTCACCAGGGTGAAAGTGATAAATCCCCACTACAGCCACGACAATTTACATCGGCTGCTCAAAACCAAACCCTTCAGGTGGCAGGCTGTTCTTCCCACAGCGCAGCAACTTCCCTGCAGTTGCTGGACACTTTGTAAGAGGCCTGAACTCTGCAGCACGAGGAGCTCTTATCCCTGGTAATTGGTGGAGATAAGACTGCTAAGCAGCTGAGCCTGTCCTATTTATAAAAGGGCTGCAGTTAAAACAGCAGCTCTGAGCTGGGCAAGTTCAGCAGCGACCTTGGGAGCTCTGCTTGGGTGTTGGGATGAGTGTCCCGGGCTGTGACAGCTCTTCCCTCCACAGACAGGAGGAACAGAAGAGTTTTAGGTCCCTTTTAAACATCTCCTCCCTGACACCGTGAGCAGAACACTGTAGCTCAGCACTCTAAGCCAGGTTGTGCTTCCTTTCACCCAGGGAAGAAAACAAAGAGAAATGTTGGCAGGAACTTGAGAAATGAGCATAAAAACATCCTGTTTTTTTTTTTTCTAGTGGAGCCCTCAGTTCCAAGAAATAAGAAAAAAAAGATAATTTCACAAAAATGCTGTTGTTTGGCAACTTGCACAGATGTATCTGATGCAGAAGCTCTGTTCAGCCTCCACCTACACCCCAAACCTCCTTCCAGCAGGAGGCATTTCCACTGAGCAGGAAGCAATTAGCAAATTGTCTCTATTAACATCTAGCAGGGTTGAAGAACATAGTTCTTACCTCTCAACCTTCATTTCAAACAGCCACTGATGACTCAGAATTCCTGAGGCATCACGAGAAGTCAAAAGGTACCACAGAGCCTAAATCCTGATGGAGATGGTGGCACGTGAATGTGACAAATAAATTATTTCCCAATGGTCACACGCTGACACAACGACAGGGAAATGCTTTTCATTATTCAGGATTACCAACACCTCCAATCGTTATGTAAATGTCATTGTCCCAATTTTGAGGCTGAACTACGTTAATTGACTTGCATAAGGGTTAATAAATCTGAGAGGAGCGATTGGGAATGTTGGTCTGATACCCAAACTCCATCCCCAGATCATCTCTGACAGTGCCAGGGTAGGACTGAGAGCTGCTGGCAGCCAGGAAAGGAAAGTTAGGTGAGAGAATTGGAGAGATTTTGAAAAAGCCTGACATGAAGTGGAATATCAAAATATGCAGCCAGGACTTACCTCCTGTCTCGAAGCAGGATGTGGAGGAGAGAGAAATTTGAGATTCAGCTCGGGGTGTTTGGGAGGTGCTCTGTGTCTCCCTGAGTGACTAATGGAGTGTGCTTTTCTGCCTTAAAAAACAGATAAAAACAATTACTTTCCTCTTTATCAACCTTGTCAAGGCTGTTATCTCTCTGACACAGGAAATGCGTCGTTGCATGCACCCCAGAAGCATTTAGAAGTGATGGGCTTCCACTTGTGGATAAAAATAATTTAGAAAACTGGCCTGCTTATCACATCTTTCCACTGTTCCCAGGAAAACTGGTGATTCTTTTGAGGAAGGACCTTGGTTCACAGCAGACCTCGATTCTTTTTAGGAAAGCAGCTTGATGAACTGAAAAATTTAAAAGCTTCTGGTTGCTTCAGCTTCCCAGATGCTTGTGCAAGCACAGTCCTGCAGCACTGGATTTTAAACCAAGTTACCAGCGAGATGTGCAGGCCAGAGGAATTAATTTTTTTTTCTGTAGGATCTCTGAAGTCAAACATCCCTTAAACCTTTACTAGGCTAAACTTCCACACTGGCAAAATCAACATTGTCTGCAATTCTCAGTGGAGAGACTGAGGGGAACATCTCTTGATTTTCTATAAAATCCCTTTGCTTTGGGGAGCTCTGGGAACTGCAGTTGCTTCCTGCCCACAAGCCACCAGTGCTTCCAGCATTTATGGCAGGAATTCAGGAGAGAATTCCTCACAGAACCCCAGCTCTCAGTATTTCAAGGAAAAGGTGAATTTCTATCACCTGAACTATCACCAGAACACACGCCAACACCATCACAAACTGCTCAAAGATACTGGAATTGCCACTCCAGCTTCCAGCTGGCCCTTGATAGGGGGGGACTGGTTGTTCTGGGGCCTTTCCTTGCCAGAAGTCACCCAAGTGGAGCGAGCCAGATAAACACCCTGCTGTAAGAAGGGAGGAAGTTGGGTCACCAGCTTTCATAACTGCCCAGGCTTTGCAAACAGCCTGAGGAGTGACAGCAAGAGTGGTTCCTCTGCACTGGATTCCTCTTTGTTATCGTGTGTGACCGGGCACTGGCAGCTGTGGAATGGGCTGAAATAGCAACAGGCACGAACTCGACAGGTGACAGGAAAAGTAAAATGGCCAAACCCTGTTTTTGTCACTGGCAAGGGAAAGGATTATCACTGCAGGCTCTCTACAGGTGCGAAATACCATGATCTTGTTCCAAAGGAAATAAAGATAGTGGGGGGTTCATTCTTTTTTTTTTTCTAGGCTGCCACAGCAGAACCTCATCCCAAACCAGCTGGCTCAGGAGGTGCCAGAATCCTTGGAGCACTGCAAACACAATCCACCCTGCAGAGAGGCTGATCCTTGTGAGCCCACCAGGAGTTAACGCCAATTTCTGCTCCCAGAGCCACCAGGGAGCCAATTTGCTGCTTGGTTATGACCAAAAATTTCCTTGCAGCACTAAGACCCTGCAGTTTGAAGTTCAAGAGTTTTGTTGTCCCCGGTCAGCAAAGTCACTGATATCACCTCGCTGTGTGGCTCTGCTCCATTGCAGTTTATCAAACACTCCACCCTTGTATTAAACTCTGGTTAACACCCCCCCAAAACAATCCAGGGATTAAAAAAGCTGCTCATTCTCTTGTAATTGAGGGTCTTTGTTCCTTTGACCTTCAGGTTTGTGCTGCGCTGGGAGTTCTTTGATAGCACAAGAGAGAATTCTCACCAGTGACTTGATATTACCAGGACAATTTCTTTTTAAATTTTACTTTTCTTGTTGAGAAACCTGAAATCTTGATGGAAGATCTTCAAAAATAAGTGCCTGAATCCAATTTGCTGATGAGGATCAGATGGAGCTTTTCACCAAGAGGAGAGTCAAACTAAGGCCAGTGCCAACACGTGGACTTGAAAAGACAGAATTAAGTCCTGGAAAAAGTCTCTGCAAAGGGAAAAATTAAATCTATTTCTGCAAACAGAAACAGCAAAACAGTTGATATAATCAGAACAACACAAATGCAGAGTAAATCAGTCTGGAATCCAGAAGCTTCAGCACAAGGTAGGATTCATTCTGCATATGAGCCTTACATCACACTCTTGTGACTGTCAAAAACAGAAATGAAAAGAGACTGGTCTCTGCCAACTTCTGGTTCATTTGCATCAGAATTCTCTTTAGCCCAGCATTATTAACTTCTTCTTTTCATGTATTCAACTCCCTTGTATTTTGCAGATGCTCAGATCACAGATGCATTTGAAAACCTTCCCATTCACCCCCTGTGTTCTAATTCTCAGGAAGGTGATGCAGATATCCTTTGCCTCTGCACAAAAGGAAATATACCTCCCCGACACCCCATAGTAAAAGAACATCCTGCGCTGTAGTTAAATGGTCCTTTTTCTTCATAGAAAAGAGCAGGGCAATTTTTCAGATGAAAGAGAGACACACGCAGGAGCTCTGCACCTGCATTTACAATAGCCTGGGTAAAATTACTGGTCCTGCTGCCTCAGATAGAAGGCTGAGAGTAACTGTGGCCCCCAGTGAAGCCTCTCTTTTCCCCAAAACATTTTTATTAGAAAAAGTAACAGAAAGAAAAGCACCAGCCTGTTCTGGTAGGACTGGTTTGTTCTTATGGTTACTAACTACACTCAGACACCCATTTACCTTCCCTCTTCATTCACAGATGATGTTCCTAATTCTGTGGCCCGGCAGGTGTTTTTAAAAACTGCAAAAAAATCACCCAAGTATCATCCAAAATAACACCTTTGCATGTTGCCCTCTCCCATGCCTCCACCTCATTCCCCTTCCTTAAAAACTGCTTTTTCTGAACCCAGCAGATATATTTTAGTTTCCTGCAATTTCCAATTTCTCCCCCTGCTGCCGAAGAACAAACTTTCCATCATTCCCAGCCCTGGCAGCGCTCCCCTCTCACCATCACAGGTTCCCAGGCACTGAGGTTGATCCTGAATCCTGCTTGTCCTTCCTGTTTTGTCCCTGAGCATCTTCCTGTTGTGCAAGGAAATGCTCAGCAACCAGGTCAGCAACGTCACATTTAAAAATCCCTGGCTGACCAACTCCCAGCCACAGGAAAACAGGACTGGGGCATCCCTGAGGAGGTCCCACATTCCTCAGGATCAGTTTTATATCCCTGTCATGTCCATGCCATGTGCAGTCACCCCTCAGGGCTGGGCAGAGATGCTCCAAGCCATGGCACACACGGGAGAGATGTCAGAATTCCTCACAGAATCCCAGCTCTCAGTATTTCAAGGAAAAGGGCTTGTTTCTATCACCTGGGCTATCACCCCTCTGTCCCCAGGGCAGGGACACTCTGAATCTGGGACAGGAGGGGCATTTGCTGCTCATCACACCCCCAAACCCTGCTTTAAACCCCACACAGAGCTGGGCTCTTCCTCCAGCTCCTCTTCCTCCTGTGCAGGGCTGGGAGTTGGACTCGATGACCTGAGCCTGTTGTGTGTTTCTCTGAAATCCTGGAAACCAGGGAGGAGCTGCTGCAAGAACGGCAGCAGTGCCCTCTGCTGCTCCTGCGAGCAGCCAAAGCTCCTCGCCGAGCGTTTTAATTAAGCTCAGAAGGTTTTAATCAAGCTCAAGAAGGTTTTAAACACCAAAGATGAACTTTGGAATGCTGTTCCCAGCACCTCTGTGAGAGCACAGCCAGGTCAGCTCAGTTTTGTCTTCCCCAGACAATTCCCTGCAGGTTATTTTTAGATCTCTTTGGAACACACAAAAAATTGGGTTTGAGACTCCTTTACACATTGGCTGTAAAGATTGATTAGTACAGAAGAAATGATTCCTCCTCATCGGACTTTATGCAGAAAATTCACATTTCCCCCTGAGAGACCTAAGAGGGTCAGAAGGATGTGGCAGGAGGTGCTTTGCAGGTTTTACAGAAATATTGTCCGTAACTATTCCCTGACAAGAGCAGCTGTCTGCCCCCAAACCACTGAAATACAACAGCTCTGGGGGGGGGTATCTTTGCTGCTACAAATAACTTATTGGGGGAATTTTGGTGTTTGCTCACTGTGCTCCATCAAAGTGGCCTCTCAGCACGTGCTTTAAGCTGCTCCACACCCCACAAATCCACTGGAACCAGTGCCATGTATTCCATATATTCCTATATTATATGTATTTATATCTTCATTATTTCTTCTATATTTTCCCAGCCTATATTTTGGTGTCTCATTTGCCCTTGGACATCGAGAAAGACCCTGATTTTCCTCCTGGATCACTGGATCCAGTTCCCCCGCCAAACTGGGAGCCAGCACCAGGTGGCAGCAGAAGCCGCATCCCGGTTTTCTCTCTCACAGACACGTTTTCCATTAAAAAATGAGAATTTTGTCCCATTATCCAGCACCATAGCGGATTTGGTGCGGTTTTTACGCTCCTCATGGGAAGATACCTTGCCAAAGGAGTCAAATACAGCAGTTATTGATCAGTTATCGATGAGCAGCATCTGTTCTGTGTCAATAAAAAGGTCCCAGCACGGGGCAAAATCCACAGCTGAAGAGCTCCTGATGAACTTTAGGGTCTTGTTCCCTACACCTCACATTTATTTCCTTCTATAAAATCAGGAAACTCAAGCACATTCTGTCAAACGTCTCACTGAACCCAAAATTTCAACACAAGTGACCAGAAATCCAATTATTTTGATATAATTAAGCTGACTGTTAATTACATAGTTACGGCTAGAAGCTGGAAGTCAGAAACCAAATGTCACAAAAGCCCAGGAAAAGCAGCATTTGCTGTTCACAGCACCTGAGCACTCATGCAAGGAGAGCTCCTAAATAATTGCTGTGAGTTTGTGCTTAATGCACAGGCTCTGCTCAGGATGCCCAGGCTGGATTTGAGCCCTCCTGCAAGGGTGAGATGAAAATTCAATTCCCCAGCTCTGTTTCACCCCTGGACCCCGACCAGCTCTGCATTAATGATGGAAACTGCTGGTTTTGTGACATGGAAAAGGAGGGAGAAGGGGGAAAGATCCAAGGCGCTTTCCCATGAGATGCATTTGCCCAGTTATGTAATTTTTCAAAGAGCCCAGACAATTATTTTATGGTCTGGCCTCCCTCCACACGGCTGGGAGTCCACACAGCACGGGACTAAATCCTCTCAGCCACCCCCAAAAAACCAGCACTGAGGAGGAGGAACTGGCTTAGAAATCCCTGTGCTGAAACTGCAGAGGATGTCCCATGAAAACTCGGCCAGACACAACCCCTGAGATGATCTCTATGAGAATAAACCGTAAAATTAAGAATATTTGTGCTGTCTCTGGATCACACCCAAATGTATTACCGTTGCAGGAATGTGATGAGATGCTTTGGGAGTTTTTTTTTTTTAGCTGGACATAGAAGCATTGCTTTATCAAAAGGGTTCAAATGGGCATGCACAGGTTTAACAATTACTGGATTTTTTAAAAAAAAAAAAAAAAAAAAGAAAATGATTGAGGTGAAGAGGCTTCTTTGCAAATCACCTCACCTTTGAAAAGCAAATATTGCCAGTGCTGCTGCTTCCCATTCAAAACATAAACAGTGAGGCACTAGAATAGTATATAAATCAGTTCAGCTATTCAGAACCGACAGGAGGACAGCAGGGTTTTGGAATTCTTGGCAGAGGTACCACTAACCTTTCCTGCCTGTTTCCCATCCAGAATGCACCAGATTTTAATTGATGGGGCTGGTTCAAGTGCCAAGACCTGACAGGATAATTTGGACTCTAAAGGTGAATACAGCTGACACACCACAAAACAGGCCCAAGAGTTTGGATTTATTTTTTTAGTGGAGAAAAATAAATCAGCCCTGTTAATTCAAGCTCTACATCTCGAGGAGGAGCTTTCACTTTCAGATCAGAGCTGAGGTCAGAGGCTGCCTGGCTCCCATCTGGTATTTCTGGTTAAGTTACTCTTGGTGGATAGAGCAGTGACAGGCTTCAAAGAACAGGAATGATCCTTTTGCTTATGAAAGTTTAACCTTCAGTCCTGATAAGCTGTTCCTTGAGGTCTATCTGTAATTGCTCCATTTCCTGCCACCACGGCTGATGCTATCACTTGATTGAAATAAGCCTTGGGAGGAGGGAGGGAGATAGAACGGCTCAAAAGGATCATTTTTTTAATTCCAACATCACTTTTTTAGAGCTGCCACTGACAGACACCAGCCTGGCCAATGAATCTCATTCATTTTTCTCCATGCTGAATGTTCCTGGCCCTCTGGATTTCCTTAAGGGTTCACTCAGAGCTCATTCCCTGGGCAGCTCTGTCAAGATTTGCCCAGATTTGCCAAGATTTCAGAACGCAGTGGGTTAAACACACGTCTGATGCAAGAGGCAGATGAAATATAGAATTGTTCAATTAAGTGATGCAGTCATCCTTGGCAAAGCTCCCAGATCTCTCATTAGTGCAAACTGGTGTCCATCACTCCCAGAGCTGTCACTCCCTGAATACTTATTGTTCATTCAGGGCTCAGATCCCCACCAGGCGAAGAACAGCAGCTATTTTAGCAGTCAAACAGCTCCTGGGCCCTGAAAAAATCTGGAGGGAAGGTGGAACCGGTGTTCTGAAGAGCTCAGTGTCTCACAACTCCTCTCCTCACCTGCTTTTTGTTGCTTTCGGGATGGAAGGAATTGTTCCATTCTTAAACACAAGAAAAACACCAACCAGTGTGAGGCTGAATTTTCAGGGATTCCAGGAGGGGGATGCCCTCAACTCCAGCTAATACCATCCATTGTCATTTCTTTTTTTCCTGTTGGCAGGAGGGGGGATGAGCTTTGGCTTCCCAAAGTGAAGTGAAAGACCCTCAGGTACTAACAGGGAATTCTGAGCACCTTCTGTGTGGAAGAGAATGCAGAACAAAATAACTCAGAGTTACAAATCTTGAGTAATTTTAAATGTCAAATGTTGTCTCCCATTCACTCTAAATCCTGTCTGCTTCTTCCCATTGGATTAAGCAGCAGCTCCAGGGAGCCAAGGATCAGACATGATTATTCCCCTTGGACCTTCTTTCAGTTTTGCTTATAATATCCCAGGAAGTAAATCAATAAAGCAAAGATAAGGAACTCTGGTGAAAAATCAATGGAAGTTGAGATAAATATATGCAGTTACGTGTTTCCCAGGATGACTCACCCTGCCAAGCACCAGCCAGGGTAGGAAAGGAGCTGCTGCTGCTGCTGCCTACTGCTTCTCACTCAACAGCGACCCTGATTGTGCAAAAGAGAAAAAAAAAACCCTAAATGCTAGAATTCTATACGTCTTAAAATACGTTTGCTTTTATAAACGAGGGTTTGGAATGTATGTGATGGCTCTCTCAGGTGCAACAGGAGTGTGTGTGACGGCAAAATCCGAATTTCCACTGCTGAGGGACTTCCCTGCCACAGCACAGGGCACCAGGTGAGATCAGCATGAGCACCCTGCCAATTAAAAAATCTAATTAGCGATTCCAGGTCCCCATTCCGACCTAAAGGAGAGGAGGGAGGCTGAAAAGAGCAGGGATTCTCATCAGATCGTGGCAAAAAATGTGAGAGGGAATTCAGGAATATTGGGGGAGAGGGGCTGGAGAGAAATGCAGGGAATGCTTTCTAAATAAGATTGGATTTAAAGTCATCCACGAGCTCCTGCTCCAGTTAACTCTGGCTCATTTTTAACCTCTCCATCTTCCCCAGCGGAGGTTTTTACATAAAACACTGGGAAAGAAAATCCCTCCAAAAGTAAACACTGGGAAAAAAGCTTGTTTTGTTTGTGAGGCCTTATGGAAAAATCTGAACGCAGTCAATGGACCCTGGAGACGCAGGAAGGAGGGGTTCCATGTGCAGGAACACGAACTGCAGCCAAATCCAGCGCAGGCTGCTCTGTCACACACGTCCTTCCCTGCACTGACCGCCCATCCCTGGGCTTGGCACCACCAGATGGAGCTGCACCGTCTGTGCTGCCACAAAACCTTCCTGGGAACTCAGCATTTTCCCATCTCCAGCGCCTTGACAGACTTCTCTCTCTTTCCCACCCTTTTAAACAGACTTTTCCCTCCCTCATCTAGTTGCCATTTAAAAATCTGTTACATCAAATAAACTTTTCATTTTGCACTTCCAGCTCCCCAGACGATTCCCTCTCAGGGTCAATCACATCTCGCTGCACTCAGCCAGAGCAAATGGCTGATGAATAATTAAAGCAGGAAGATTCTCTTTGTTCTATTTTATGACAAAATTGTCTTGGGTCAAGCCAGGAATTACTTGAATGAGTATTGAGCAGGGCCTGTATTCCTAAAGGGCGAGTTTGGAGCAGCCAGCTCTCTAAACAATGAGAAGTTCACTCCGTTTTTATTCACATTTCTATGGCTTCTGGTTTTCCCAGCGAAGTGAAATACTGGATGATTTTACCAACATAATTACTCTCCCTTATTTAAAAATATTTTAATTCATTGTTTAGTTTCTAATTTATTTTTTAGTTTAGTATTTAGTTTTTTTAGAGATTCTTTAGTATTGATATAAGAAGAAAAAGCTGAGCAGTCTCAGAATGGTTCAACTTGGCTTTCCTGTAGTGAACTTACTTTGAACACATCCAGATTACCAGAAGGAAACAGCAACTCCTGACCTGGAACCTCAAAACTGATCCATATTTGAAGCTTTCCTGCTTCCACTGAATTGATTTAACCCGCAGAGTGAGGGCTACAGGAAGAAATCCTTCCCTTGTCTGCACCACCAGGTTACAGACTGAGCAGGCAGAGCCCAGCTCCAACCGTGGCCAGGCCAGGAATGTGCCAGTCATGTTCCATCTCCTGCCAGGAAATGGGAACTGCAGATTGTCCCGGCAGCATTTCCTGCAGGGAGGCTTTAACCCGGGCAGTTTAGGCTGGATCAGCAGCCAGGCAGGTCGGGCTCAAAGCCCTCGTTCTCCCAGCCCCAGGGAGGGATGAGGAATTCCCACTGAGCAGCAGCTCAGGCTCAGAAGGGCACTGAGGACAGGAAAAGAGCAGGAGACAGAGCAGGAATTTTTTAACTCGTCAGGTGAAACGGACCAAAGCAATGATGTTTAAATCAGCAAGGAAAAGAGCACATCTGAGGGATGCAGGACAGCAGATGTCTGCTGCACCTCTGGGAACTGCCATGTGCCAGGGCCATTCCCAGCTGCAGGGACAGGGAATGCACCAGGCATCCTTGTTCTGCAAGAGGGAAACTGAAATCTGGGGTTTCATTTTTCCAAACTTCCTCATACAACCCTGAAACAGAACAAATCCAACCTTCCACGCACTTCAGGAGAATTCTGACACGTTGGAGTGCAAGGTAAGAAGACCAACTCATTATTGAGGAGCCTGATGGTTACAGCAGAGGCAGATTCTCAGGAATTACATGAAGAGGAGAACAGCACCATGCAAAAATAGCCAGCTGCTGTTAGAACTTGTTCATCAGCCACTTCTTTTATTCTTTCCCCTCCAATCTGAATTCATGGTTACACCTACACTAAAAGGTGTTAATCATAAAACCACACAGGATCCTGCCTTGCTGCAGACCAAGGCACAGAGCTCAGCACGAGTGACAGGTTTTATTATTCTTTATTTACTCTGCCACTTCCCAGAAACCAGATTATTCTATTTTTAGCTGCTATAGGGCATGATTCAGTCAGTCATTTTAAGTGTGTTTCACAGCTGATTTAAAACACTCCAGGGGACTTCATGGTCAAAAGGCAGAATGCCCAACTCAGTTTTTTTTTCTGTTGGTAGTAGAACCTCAGATCTTTTATTTAATTCATGAAGAAATTAAAGGCCTTGAGGGCACAGAAAATGCTAAAGGTCTTAACTCGAGGTCCTGGGATTAAGGAATCTGTTCTCTCTTCCTTCACCCGCTTCCCTGAAAATCCATGAGAGGATTCCAATCCCATTCTCACACATTTGTGTTCTCAGGTCATGGAATCTGAACCAGAAATAAGAAATTAGCACCAGAAATTCACCAGCAGCTGGGGGAATCTGCTCTCTGGAACCACAGCCCACAGCTATCTCCAACTCAGAATCTTTTCAAAGCCCACAGGAGGAGCTTGTAGGTAAGATTACATAAATGATTTTGATTTGGGTATATCCTAAAATTAAAGGCATTCAAAACTCAAAAGTTTTGGCCCAGACTCAAGAGTTCCGAGCTGCTCCCTTTGCACACCCCTATTCCTCCAGTAGCAGCTCTCTGAATAACCAAACACACAATGAGAGATGTTTAAATCAAATACAATTTCGTATTTAACACGAAAATATGAGCAGTTAAGAGGCAACTGCAACTGTTTGCATTTGAAATAAATCCCAAGGGGCTGCACATCAGCCTCCTGACACAAGAAGTCACTGTCTTGGCAGGTGTTTTGTTGCCAGCACAGGCAGGACACGGAAATGTAACACATGGATTGAGATTAAGGAAGGTAAGACAGATCATTGATTTTATTACAGACCAGACAGAGTCACACATGAAACATCCTTTGGAATAAAAATGTTCCACGTGAGTGGACACCCCACAGCTACAGCATTTGGAATTGGAAACCACTAAACCTGAATTCCCAAATTTAAGCATTTCCAGCCATGAGTTACTTACCAGTCTCATGCAGGCAAAACCCCAGGGCTCACAGTCAGGTAACGGCTGCTGGGTAAGTAATGTCACCACTGGATTTTCCATACTCCCAGCTTTTAAAAACCTCTCCACTGAGGCTGAGAATTTCCATGTTTGGTGAGACCAAGCCATGGCTTTGGAATTTCTCTTGGTTGATGTGAAATGAGGGAAAATTCATTTTTGTTTAGGTCAGAACAAGAGATAAAAACACAAAACCCTCAAGTCAACCAATACCAAATTGTTGAACCAACTGCTTTTTAACACCTTATTTCAGGGATCTGCTTCTCTGGGTATAAAATAATTTAAAAAAAATTTTTTTAGGTAAAATTCTGCCTCATGGAGACTTTGTTCTTACTGAGCATGAAAATGACTTCTTACCCTGTCAATCTAACCGTGCCATCAGAGCTGCTGTGGCCAGATCCTCACGTGGCAGGAACACAAAGATGTTCCACTCAATTCTTTCCCTATTCAAGGACACAAAAGTTTTAAAAGAAGTTATTCAGCATTTTGCTTTGATTTCCTACTTCAGGTGCTCCACTCCTACAGCACAAAGCGTTTTTGTGATGTGCACCTCATGAACCGTATTGGCTCTCTGAATTTAGAGTTAAGTGCATACTCTGCCCAATAATTGACCACTAACCATTTAAAAACACCAAACCATTTCTCTGGGNACAGGTTTTATTATTCTTTATTTACTCTGCCACTTCCCAGAAACCAGATTATTCTATTTTTAGCTGCTATAGGGCATGATTCAGTCAGTCATTTTAAGTGTGTTTCACAGCTGATTTAAAACACTCCAGGGGACTTCATGGTCAAAAGGCAGAATGCCCAACTCAGTTTTTTTTTCTGCTGGTAGTAGAACCTCAGATCTTTTATTTAATTCATGAAGAAATTAAAGGCCTTGAGGGCACAGAAAATGCTAAAGGTCTTAACTCAAGGTCCTGGGATTAAGGAATCTGTTCTCTCTTCCTTCACCCGCTTCCCTGAAAATCCATGAGAGGATTCCAATCCCATTCTCACACATTTGTGTTCTCAGGTCATGGAATCTGAACCAGAAATAAGAAATTAGCACCAGAAATTCACCAGCAGCTGGGGGAATCTGCTCTTTGGAACCACAGCCCACAGCTATCTCCAACTCAGAATCTTTTCAAAGCCCACAGGAGGAGCTTGTAGGTAAGATTACATAAATGATTTTGATTTGGGTATATCCTAAAATTAAAGGCATTCAAAACTCAAAAGTTTTGGCCCAGACTCAAGAGTTCCGAGCTGCTCCCTTTGCACACCCCTATTCCTCCAGTAGCAGCTCTCTGAATAACCAAACACACAATGAGAGATGTTTAAATCAAATACAATTTCGTATTTAACACGAAAATATGAGCAGTTAAGAGGCAACTGCAACTGTTTGCATTTGAAATAAATCCCAAGGGGCTGCACATCAGCCTCCTGACACAAGAAGTCACTGTCTTGGCAGGTGTTTTGTTGCCAGCACAGGCAGGACACGGAAATGTAACACATGGATTGAGATTAAGGAAGGTAAGACAGATCATTGATTTTATTACAGACCAGACAGAGTCACACATGAAACATCCTTTGGAATAAAAATGTTCCACGTGAGTGGACACCCCACAGCTACAGCATTTGGAATTGGAAACCACTAAACCTGAATTCCCAAATTTAAGCATTTCCAGCCATGAGTTACTTACCAGTCTCATGCAGGCAAAACCCCAGGGCTCACAGTCAGGTAACGGCTGCTGGGTAAGTAATGTCACCACTGGATTTTCCATACTCCCAGCTTTTAAAAACCTCTCCACTGAGGCTGAGAATTTCCATGTTTGGTGAGACCAAGCCATGGCTTTGGAATTTCTCTTGGTTGATGTGAAATGAGGGAAAATTCATTTTTGTTTAGGTCAGAACAAGAGATAAAAACACAAAACCCTCAAGTCAACCAATACCAAATTGTTGAACCAACTGCTTTTTAACACCTTATTTCAGGGATCTGCTTCTCTGGGTATAAAATAATTTAAAAAAAATTTTTTTAGGTAAAATTCTGCCTCATGGAGACTTTGTTCTTACTGAGCATGAAAATGACTTCTTACCCTGTCAATCTAACCGTGCCATCAGAGCTGCTGTGGCCAGATCCTCACGTGGCAGGAACACAAAGATGTTCCACTCAATTCTTTCCCTATTCAAGGACACAAAAGTTTTAAAAGAAGTTATTCAGCATTTTGCTTTGATTTCCTACTTCAGGTGCTCCACTCCTACAGCACAAAGCGTTTTTGTGATGTGCACCTCATGAACCGTATTGGCTCTCTGAATTTAGAGTTAAGTGCATACTCTGCCCAATAATTGACCACTAACCATTTAAAAACACCAAACCATTTCTCTGGGGACAGCATTCCCTCCTCCTCGGTGTTTACTTCACCACTCAGAAGATGTTCTGCATGTTGAACAATAAGCTGCAAAACAGATCAGTCCAAACTCATGTCAAACTGCTTTATTACATCTTAAATAACATTACATTTTAATATAGTATCTATCTTGCATCCAGCTTTCTTGAAGTACACTGACTTTAAAATTAAATACAAAAGGTGAAGAGGGATACAGGGCGTGGAGAAAGCTCTACAGAGTAGTTTCATGAAAGAGAGTAAGAGGGAACTCATCTTTTATGCCAAATCCAGGCCTAACGCACAATTACAGCACATTTTTGTACAGAATGTTGCAGAAAAAACAAAATGGAGAAAAGCTACTACTGCTGCTAGGAAGGAGCATTTCTGGATACAGTGAGAAGATAGGAAAGTTTAACAGAACAATCTGCTGTCCAAACACTGCTGCTTTTAACATTTTATTTGAAAAGAAAGCCAGGAAAATCTGCTCATTACAAAAATGACTCTGATCAGATGCAAAGGACTCATCCTGCAAGAGGAACTGGCTGTGAGGAACTGATTTATAAAGAAGATGGTCTAGGTTCCCTCCTCCCACACCCCAGAATCTTTGACAGCGATTGTTTGAACAGGCTGTTTCTTTTTTTTTTTTTTAAAAAAAAAGTGACTTATCACGCTACTCCAAAACGTGCATAGCTTTGTACTGGAGTTCTTCATAGATTTATGCACAGAGTAGCAACAATAAATGAATACAGCGACAATGGTTACAGTTTTTAAACAGGTTATTTCTTCAAAGAAAAAACATCTAAGGACTTAGTCCAATATGCACTTTTTAGCATTTCTACAGCATGCGATTCTAAGAGTAAACCCACCCAATATGGCAAACAATCAAAAAAGGTTTTTTTTTTTCTGTTTAACTTAGAAAGTTCAAGATCATTATTTTCAAAACATTGATTTGTACATCATTTCATACACAAAGAATTGACTCAATACCCAAGTGTAGGATACTCTTTTGAAAACAGAGATTCCTGGTTGTTGAGACTTATAGGATAGTGTTAGGATATATAAACTGCCCTTCCAAGTGGACAAACCAAAACAGATTAAAAAAATCAGTGTGGTGAAAAAGGGGGGGCAGGAGGGACCAAGGATTGCATTTGTAATCCATAAAAGGTGAAAGGATTCTTTAAACAAGCATTCATTACCTTTTACAGCATGTGCTTGGTTACCTTACTGCTTAACATTATCCTATATATGCCAAGTTTTGTGCAACAATTATCTGTGATACTAGAAAATAAAAATAAAAAAAATTAGGGACTAAATTTACAGCGTTAACAACCCCCAGGTGCTCTGGGCTAGGACTCCCTTGTTTTGCTCAATTAAATACATAAGGAAATGTATTTAAAAAGGAAACTTGAAAAAAATCCTGCTACAAACATGACTTTAAAATTTGCAAGTGTGTGAGATAAAGTCCTTAACTTCAACTTGGAAACTACAGTGAAAGCTAACTGTTTCACAATTATGCTCAAGTTTATTTTCTGGTCATGCTTTTTATGATAGTGTTTCGTTTGTTTTTAAATTCTCAAGACAAAAAAAATGGTCCCAAAAGGAATGCACAATTTCATTTTGCTTACAACACAGAAATTCTTCTTGGAAAGGTAATTGTGCTCTTCATTTCAGCAACAGGAGACGGAAAAGATCTTGCCCTTTGAAGTTGGGGAGGATGGGGGTCCAAGTTAGTATGGTTGGATTGGATATGCTATCGTTTTTAATTTTCAACCGTTGGAAACTTCTTCCAGTCGTGGAGTCCGCCGCTCTTCTGGCACACAGAAACATCTGGTGAGAGTTGCACTTTGAGAAACTGCAAACAAGTGGCAAAAGCTCTGCTGTCCCCACCACTGACACATCCAGGCATTATCCCCCCATTCCCCAAGGACATTTACTGACTCAAAAACCCACACAGGGAAGTAAAGTAGCCAAAAACAGGCCACCAGGAAAATGAAAATAATGGTCATACATGAAAATAATGTGACCTAGACCCCCCAAATGCTTGGGTTTGCCCCTCACTGCTTTCCTAACCTGAATGATCAGCACCAAGTAACAGCACTGCTGGCAGAAAGCATTCTGGACCCCCAAGCAGCCTCAATGAGCTGGGAACTCACCTACTTCAGTTCCAGATCTTGAGGAAGCTGTCCCATGACCCTGTTGCCACTGCCATGCCATCATCAGTCACACCTAAGCAACTGACACGGTTATCGTGACCAGCAAGGACACCTAGAAGTGAGAAACGGAACAAATAAATTGCGTTGTTTTGAAGATTTCCTGTCTGTTCAAGTTGCACCACAGCATGTTTGGATTAGCCAAGCTCCAGAGTCAAAAATCCTGACCAAAACACAGCTGGAATTTTTAAATGCCTTTGGTTTTACAAGCAGAGACTCAGGGCAGAGCTGGGTGGGTTCTCAAGGGAGTAATTCAGTAAATGCATTGCTCCAAAATTTTCCTTGTGTATTCCCCATACTATGACCTTTATTGGTCTCCCATGATTTGAGAAGTGACAGCCCAGAAGATTCTGACAATGTCACCATAACCATGCACTGCACAGCTTTTGCTCCTCACCATAGCGATAAAGATCAGTTAAATTTTACCAAACTTTTACATTTGTAAAAAATTTTCTTTTAAAACCAGAAGTTAAACTGAATTATGTTATGAACTCTAAAGCATTTTTCATCCAATTTTCTCCTACTACATTCACAAGACAGACTCCTCCACACAATCTATTTGTCAATATGGAGATCTAATACAATTCAATTATAGCACCATTAAAAGAAAGAATTGAGACACTAAACAGAAAAATTAAGGGAGACAACATTTTCCTCTATCCCCTTTAATTTAACAGTTTCAAGGAGGTAAAAAGAAAACCTAATTATGTTCAAGCTTTCCAGTTCACAGCACTGAGCCAAGATATTCTTGATGGACTTGAAATTAATCTTTCTACATGAATTAGAGTGCTCACAGGACTCTCCTCATTCCCTCACCAGCAATAGGAAGTGCTGCAATTTAGTAAAACAAAATCAGCAGCAAGTAGTCTTAAATAGTTGTACTGAACACACAACCACAAAGGGGTTTAACACAGAAGTGCCAATATCAGAAGGTATAGAAGTATTTAATATCAGAAGTGCCAAATCTGCCCGGCAATCTGAAGCCTTGGAACACTTCAATATGCAAAATATTTTTCTCATCCCCTATTCTGATGAAGACTAATGAAACATTTGTGGCCTAATTTATACATTTTTTCCAACATAAGTTTCAATTTTAATGAACTGAAGTTAAATTTTCTTCATCTTTGGATCATGAATTTCACGTTTGTTTCCTCTAAAGATAAACTCCACAGTCTCTGTTGTTTTGCTGGTTGTCTCTACATCTACTGTTACAAATACCAGGAAAAAAATTCCTGTGTATAAATAGCAACATTAACGTTGAATTGCTTTGAATAGTTAATGCATAAACAAAGCCATCAAGTCTAAAAAAGAATATCCCTCCACCCCAAAGCCCTTGTTTTCAATGGCAATCTTCCCGTTCTCTAGCATCCATCCTTGAGCAGGATTCCAATGGATTCGTACCATCACAGCCTAAAGAAGTTCTCAGAGAGTTCTGAAGCTGAGGCAGTGAGTGCTGACAGATCTGTGCATGAGGCTCGATTCACAAATTCAGTATCACAGAACCAGAGGTTGGAAAAGGCCACCAAGTCCAACCTGTGGCTGGTCCCACCTTGCCACCCTGCTCAGAGCACTAAGTGCCACATCCAGGCATTCCTTGGACACCTCCAGGGGGTGAGGACTCCAATATAAAACGTCCACACTGAGTTTCCAATCCCCAAACCCATTTACCTGCTCTATCAGCTTTCAGCGTGTCCCACACGTTGCAGTTGAAGTCATCATACCCAGCTAGGAGCAGACGGCCACTCTTGGAAAATGCTACAGAGGTGATGCCACAGATGATGTTGTCATGGGAATAAACCATCAGCTCCTGGTCAGCCCGCAGGTCGAAGAGCCGGCACGTGGCGTCATCCGAGCCCGTGGCAAAGGCGTTGCCGTTGGGGAAGAACTTCATGGGGAAGGGAAAAAAAACACAGATTTTTTTCAGATTTCATTCCTCAGCATCACAACAGAGCACAGCAGACTGTGGGAATAGGAAACAGCAAAGAATTGCTCCCACACGCTGAGTTGTGCTGGAAAAGAAGGAACTTTATTGACATCTTTGACATTTTATAGAATTCTAAAGGCATCAGTGGATTGGAGGGTGAAGCTGCCACCCCTCCAACACACTGGTCAGACCAACAGTCTGTCAGCTCTCTCCTCCTCCATGAAAATATGAAAACACCATTTGTTGATACTTGAAAGCGTGGGAACTCCTGGTACAGAAACGAAAAACAATTTTCAGAAGGCTGAATCAGGGAACAGCAAACAAGAGGCTGCACCTCTCCACACTGGGCAAACCCAGTGAAGAAATTCACAAACGAACACCCGGTTTCTATTCACAAGTTTCAGGTAATCCTCTCAGCTCTACAAACTTATTTAAAATAACCCCAAAAATACTTTTATCATGCTAAAGAGCTGAGAGCAGAGGGATATAAGGTGCTGGATGAAGCAGCTACGTACACAGATGGCGTTGATGTCCGACTCGTGGCCGGTGAAGGTTTGCCGGCACATTCCTTCTCTAACGTCCCACAGTTTGGCAGAGGCATCGCAGGCACCAGAAACAAAACACCGGGCATCGGGGGCAAGGGATAAACTCATCACGTCTCCAGTGTGCCCAGTAAATGTGGTTGTCTGCTGACCAGTTTCTATGTCCCAGAGAGCACTGGAAGGAATAATTAAAGAGGTAAAAATCAACACATTTGGGTTCCTTCATAAGGTCTTTCTATCATTGCTGAAGTAAAACTCCAAGTATTAATGATACTGACAAGAGAAATAAGTATTTTTGGTTGAACTATTTGGCTGTGCAGATTAATTGTGCATAGAAGACCTTAAAGCTATCCCTAATTTTAAAAAATTGGGGGTTTAAAATTGAAAGACAGTGGAAAAAACTGATGACTGGCACTGAAGGCCGTTCATCCCAAACTCCTCTGCCATGGCTGGTATCCAGTACTACCACAGCTTCATTTAAAGCAGCAGTGGTTAAGGCTACAGCAAAAGCTGAGCCAGCATTTCTCATTTTTATAAACTCACAGAGGATGAGTAACTTTGTGAATTACGTCTGATCTTCCAGTTGCAAGTCAGCCAAATCACTACTACAGTGATAATTGAGAGTATAAAAGGATGAAAGAAAACTATCACCTCCTTAAGAAGAGGTCTAAACATTTTAGGAAGTCGGGATTTTTAATTTCTGTAATTTCTCAGCAAACCAGAGCCATCAGCAGCAGGTTCAAACCAGGCAAACAAGAGATGCCTGTACTTTGATAAAGTCCTTTGAGGCTAGGCTGAACTGAGGTGATGCCAAGGACAGCTGCAGAATTACTACAGAACTCCTGAAGCAGCTGCATTCTCTTACAAAGAGCATCATTTCTACAAATCCTCTCATTTTGTTATGGCTTTTTGGGTTCTCTAAACACCAACAGATATTCAGAAACATTTCTGGTTTTAATCCCGTATCTATTCCATAGCTACTCAGAATCAGTGGATTAATAAACAGGCATTCAAAGAGGCTGGCATTGTGTAGGACAGGTATTTATTAGACAACCTTCACTCTAAGTGCTGCTGCTAGGGAGAACTGCAATGCTTTTAAGAAATAGATATAATAGAAAAATCTATGAAAAAAAGGATGGAGGCCTTTTTTAGTTCAGAAGCCAGTATTTATGAAGATACACACCTACATTCTCCTCAAAAAACCCAGCTATTGTCACTGGAGAATATTTTCTAGAAGCTCTTCTGAATAACAGCATTAACTACATTCTGTATTAGAAATATCCAAACATGACTTTTTAAGTAATAAATACTGAATACAAGAAGTGTTCTGAGGAAAATCATTAGTCTAGTACAGTTATTTCTGAAAGCCAAATAGTTACATTAAGAAAAAAAAATTCCCAGAACATCTTAACACAGAATTAGGTCAGGCTCTTCAGAGCACAGGCACAAGGAAACAGCCCAAGCTCAGAGTTGAAATTACCAGCAAAAAGTGACATTTGAGCAGTATCACCACTTGTGGGTGATGATGAAGTTTGTGAAGGATGAAGTTTCCTTCAGGCACAGGAAATGGATTAGAAAAGCCCTTCCTGACAGTGCTGTCCCCGTGTCCCAGCTTGTCCCAGCTTACCAAGTGGTGTCGCCAGAGCTGGTGACGATCTGATTATCATCCAGGAAACGACAGCAGGACAAGTAGCCTGNCAGAATCAGCCTGCCTGCCAACCACCTCCATTTCACAAAGCACGGAATTCAAACTACAGCAGAAAATATGAAAACATCAACTTCCAGCTCTAAGTTTTTATTCAATTTTACAGCAGGGAAACTGATTAAAACATTTAAAACCACGCAGTCTGCAGCTAAGGCCCTGCCAGAGGAAAGAAGCAGATCATTATTAGGGAATTATATTTAAAGGATTTTTTTTTAATCTCCACTGTGCTGAGGTAACTCCGAGCAGCACTCACCTGTGTGCCCAGCGAGCTCACGGCTGACACGGACATTCCCTTCACGAGTTTTCAAGTTATAAATGGAGCAGATATTGTCGAGCCCACCACAAGCCACGTAATTCCCAGAGGGAGCATATGCACAAGTCATGACCCAGGAGGAGCGCAGGGGAATCGCATGCACCTGAAACAGAGACAAGATAAAAATTTCAGCTGCAAAAACTGCATCCAGTGATGCACCAAAAGGAAGTTTTTCACCTGTCTCTCAAGACAGGCATCATGTTTTTGGCAGAGATGCAAGGATAAAACAGCTGTTTGAGTATCCAACTATTTTGAGGGTAACTTGCATATGAAGCTCGTCAGAACAAGCAGTGACGTAATAAAACCTCAGATTCGCTTTTCCTGAATCCAGTTTCATCAGCAATTTTGGTCCAAAGTGAATTATTTCATTTCAGTGCTCTGATTACTATTGGTTTATTATAGGTTCAGAAAAATATTGACTTCCAAGCACAGTCAGCAGAAGTGCCAATTCCAGGCTTAGATGCTGTGAATGAACAAGTAAGGAAATCGCTGCTTCCACTGCCATTTAAATCCTTCTTTGGAAACCCACTGCAAGCAATCAAGCTTCACATTTAAATAACTACCCCATGTTTCCTTGTCATTCTGTGCTCAAAGAACTTTTTTTAGATAATTATAGAAGCTAAACCTGTTCTATCTTGTTAACTCATTGTGTTCATCCCTTAAATTTGTTCATAAAGTCTTTAGGAAAGGGCTGCTGCCTTTTCCTGTTTCATGCAATATTAACAATATGCCTGAATTTCTTAAGGAAAAATTTCATTAGAAGCAGAGGAACAGCCAGGAATCAGCGATCCTGCAACAAACAGCAGTTAAAAAAACCCCAACCATGTCCTAAAACCACCTAAACCTAAAACCAGTTCATTTTGGGAAGTTTTCTACCAAGGAACTATTTGGAATATTCACTTTGAGCCATTTTATTTTATTATTATGTGAAGATCAAATTGATGACAACACTGTGAAGTGATGCCACTTGCTCCAGTGCACTGGTAACATTGATTCTAAAGCTATGAGGAGCCAAGTTAGGAAAATTTATTCAGAATAAAGCCAGTTCCATGCACGACACTCAAGCAGCTCTGTCAGCTGAACCAGGGGCTACACGGGAATTGTTGCCAGCCCTGTAACAGTGGCCATGATCAGTAACCACCAATCACTATCAAATGAAAGTAAAAGTAGCCCTGAACTGCCTCATGTGATTGCAGCCACCAAGTGATGACTCATTAGAACATGTCAGGTCTTTCAGGACTTCACTGCAGACAAGAAATTTAATCTGGCTATGCCGAAATCTCTGCCCCTTCTGGTGCAAGATGCTCATCACTGCCTGCTCTCTGGTAATTCCTTTCCTCCAGCATCAAAACATTCTTTAGAAGGAAGTCTTTCCTTGTTCCCTATTTGGGCTGCACATTTTCACACACTGAAGACACTGCTGTGTTCTTTACATACAACTTCATTGTTTTGGAGAATTCAAAATTTGGATTTAGGACTAGGAAAGCAATAGAGCCAAAATGATGATGGG
>VYZR01112383.1:44309-54811 GCA_013400675.1 Oxylabes madagascariensis
GCATTAAGGGAGCAGCAGTCAGAACAAAGAAGCAACCACAGAAAGCAATCAGAAAATACTTTGGATTTCTACAACTGTATAAATCAGTGTTTCAAGATGTTCAAGGCCAGATGTATCAAGTGCCTCAGAACGGGATTTGAAACTAGACAGCACTGTCATGTAGGAAGCAATTACTACTGACCAAGAAACAAAAGCAGGTATCTTTACTCTTTTTAAAAAGTATTTAATCCTTACATATTTTTTTCTGCAATTAGTTTTCCCAAATTTGAGGGTAAAATGCCAGGCCTTACCAAAAAATATTACTGACGAACAAGCAGTCCTGAAACAACTTGGGAGACCTGCTGAAAGTCACACTGCGACGTGTCAAATGACCACAGAATCAGTCACTCAAATAGCGTGTCTTACTTCTCCCCTTCCCAGTGTTTTCTAATTACCTGAGCCTTCAGGTGAATTTTTACATGAAGGTAATTCTATTTATTTTGCCTTCTGTATTTAAAGGCTAACTCAACACACATCCCCATATAGCTGCACGAACCTCATTTTCCTCTTCACTCAAATCTGTAACACATACTTGAATTTCAGCTGGTGTCCCAAAATGTACCAGTCTTGTGCTGGTTTTGGCTGGGATGGACTCCTTCACAACATGGGCTGTGGTTTGGGCTCATGACCAAAACAGTGTTGACAGCCCAGGAGTGCTTCAGCCATTGCTAAGCAGCACTTGCACAACAAGCAGGACTTCACTGTCTCTCAGAACACCCCAGCGAGAGGCTGGGGGTGCATGAGGACATGGGAGGGGACACAACAGGGACACCTGCCCCCAGGGACATCCCAGAGCACACGGGGCCATGCTCAGCAATAAAAACCAAGAAGGACGTTTGGCTGTGTTGCCATTTCTCAGGAACTCACTGGGCGCTGGTCAGATGGGGCTGCTTCCTATTTTTTTTTTTTTTTTGTTGTTGTTGTTTTTTTTTGTTTCTGGTTTTTTTTTTTACTGAAAACAGAGTTCTAGGCAAGAAACACATTTGAAATAAAAAACTGGAAGTTTCATTTTGAAAGTTGAGGCAAAGAATTCAGATTATTTTGGCATGTGTTGGATTTTCTTCAACATGAAATTCAACAGAGTCTCGCAACTCCATAGACTATTTTCATGCCACTGAATCTGCATNTGTTGTTGTTGTTTTGTTTTGTTTCTGCCTGTTTCTTTTTCTTTAAGCTTATTAAACTCTTCATTACAAACCATGAATTTCCACTTTTACCCTATCAATTCTCCCTCCCAGCCCACTGGAGAGGAAATAAGCGAATGTGTGGGATTTAGGTGCTTTCTGGGATAAAACCACAACCACCTACTTTGGCAGATTTGATCAGAGCAAGCCAGACAAAGCAGGAGGGAGCATCAGAAGGCGAGGTCTGTTCTGCAGCACAGCAGCCGGAAGAACAAGAGGGGGAAGAAGCAAAATCATAAAGAAGTTTTCTTTTACTCTTTTGATTCTACTCGTCACCCCACTGAGGGGGAGTGAGTGAGTGGGTGTGAAGGCTTACCTGCCCTACCAGTGTTAAACCACAACATCATTTCTTGCACTGAAATTATATGTTATTATGGTTTTAACTGGCAAACTGGTGTTTCTGAGGGCAGACAAAGAGCAATTATTTTGATAACACAACATCGAAACATTTAATGGAATCACTTTCCTTGCAACACCGGCCAATGCAACCATAAAAGAGGAGTGCAACTGATTTCACTGAAAAACAATAAGAAGCACATTATTCTCAGAACTGTGAAGTTTATATATGGAGGCTTTAATGTGATGCTCTGTCAGCACATACAAGGCTGTGAGAGATGGTGTCAAAGCCTTGCTGAAGTTGATGAATTTCACCACTGCGAATTTCCTGGGTTTTGTGTTTTTAGGGCCAGAAAACCAGTTGTCTGCATGTAATGATGAAATGCAACATATGCTGCCTATTGGCAATATAAAATCTAGTACATATATAAATTAAGGGTGATCATGGTTTGAGAATAGAGAAAATATAAATCATTGAGGTGAATGATGCACATAAAAATAATTATGAAGAACTTACAGGTGTATGGCATAAAAAAAATGCATGTGTTCCATTTGAGTATCTTTAAATACCTTTTAGGTAAAACACACATCATTTGTAAGTCTGGTGAATGGAAATAGTACACTAAAAGAATAAGGAAGGTGCTTACTACTGCTTAGAACCAACTGTAACTGTATTCCTGGGACAGGTGGCCTTTTTAAAAAACTTACAATACCTCATTACTTTGCTACTGCTCTCAGTAATGAAGAGAAGTCTGATAGACTCTAATTCACTATAACAATCTGCTATCATACAATAACTCAGGAAAAAATGTAGCAGTTATCTCTTCTTACAGCATGAGTTATTGTCATTAAATTATAAATACTACAGGCAACAGTCAATAACCAACCAAATAATAATAGCAATTAAAAAAAAAAAGTTAACTGGAGTTGTTCACACCAGTCTCAGCAACTATGCATTCTTGTATCTAAGCCTCAGTGGAACACCACAGTAACAAGGACTTCTAACACTACTGAAGAAACTAATAAACATGTAAGAAATAGAAGACTCTCTCTGTTAGAATGATTTCTAATATAACTATACATTCAAAAGTGGAAAACAAAGTATAATTAAATCTAAGAAGCGCAAGAATTGAAGTACATGCAAACTAATTACAGCTTTACAACCTAATTACTAATACTCCACAGCAAATAAATGTAATTGTAAATGAGTTCAGTTATGAATTCAGAATAGGAAGCCAGCTTACATGTCCATTATTTTAGTAAAAAAGTTATTAATAATGAGACTGGACAATAACAGATTGTGAGGTGAATTCTCACTCCATGTTTAAACATAAAGCCAAACTAGCAAAACAAGAACCTTACCGAACTTCTGTTCTCAGAAAAAGAACTTATTTATAGGAAAGCCTTATTTTACAACCACAGCTGTATCGGAAAGCAGAAAACCCAAAAGTCTCAACTTCTGCTGAGCTAAACAGAGTTTAATCTGTGATCATACCTATGCTGTGGAGGAGGGAAACCGTCCTGTGTAAACCTCTGGATAATTTGTATAAAACACTGCATTTTTTGGACAAGGAGTCCATTTTCTCTGCCAGAACACTTGGATACATCAGCTGTAAATTGCTTCCACACAATCCATCATCACCTGACCAGACTGAAGAGATGTGCCCATTTGGTCACTCATGTGAGGACAGACATGGACACAGCACAACTGCACGTGGGCTTTGGGAACATACAGCTTGGTGACCGCTTGTGGAGCTGAAGAACTGCTAAACATCACTGAAAAGACAAGTTTTCATGCAAAAACAGCAGCACTAAGTGGGCAGTCCCTAAAGAGAACATCCTCCAAAAGAGGAAAGCACTATATAAAGGATTGCAAGGCGTTTCTGTGCTGTACCTAAAGGATTGTTACAGCTGCTCTTCCATGCTATTGCCATCTTTTTTTTTTCCCCTAATGGAGCTGATCCTGACTTAATTTCAAAGCCTTTTTTGTACAAACATCATCTTTTCTGAACTTTAAGTGCCTACCTGTCTCCTGACATTGTAAAAGAGAAGTGTGCACTCTGAAAACCTACTTATGTCAGAAAGAAATTTTTAACCGTACTCTCCAGGTTCCAGTGTCATCATTTTCACTGCTGCAGTGGAGATAAAACGGACACCAGACAGAAATATTTCCTCTCAGCAAAGCAAGGTGCCTGCAGCTTCTATAGGTAAGCTTAAAATTACCACTTCTTTGTTTTACCTGACAAAATTTGGTCAATGACACAAAAATTTTCATTAGACTTCTAAAATGAGTAAATTCAACAATTACTTTGTGAATTTAACTCATTATAATAACAGAATTTAATACATTTTGGTTCAACAATACATATGGAACTTAGAGTACACTAAAATGCAAAAGGTATAAAAGTTAGTTTAATTTGCAAGTTTGTCAAACACTGCCTACAGCACAGTTTTTATACTTGGTGTCTGGGCTTTTTATCATTGCTGCACTGAATCCTATTTAGCATCTGAGTTCATTTGCTTACAGCTGTTTAAAAAAATTATTATCAGTCTCTTAAGTTTGAAATCTATTATTTTTTTCCATATGATTTGATATGAAAAAAAAAAGCTAACTAGGATACACTCCGCTAAAACATGTACAGATACGTATGCATACCGCAGTAAAAACTCTCCACTACAGGGTTGTCAGCTGAAATGTCAAGTTTTTACACACAGTCATTGCACAGAGCTTTCATTTCTTATTTTCAGTTTGGAAACTGAGAAAAGACTGAAAAACTAACTTGGAAAAAATTATTATGCTGCAGTTTTCAACCATTGTACATGCTAAAAAATATAGACTGAGTTGCTAAATGTACATCTGATAGACCTGTGATAAAGTAACACCACATACAGATGTGAGCACAGAATAAATATACATAGTGAGATTCTTGCAGCATACAGACTAATTTGTAGTTAAATGGAGGTACAGATACTCTTCAGCATTTCTGGAATTAAAGTAATTCTTTGCAACTAATTTGCTTATTTAATTTTAAATGGTCTGTAAGTGGCTTCCAAATTGGGTTACAGACGTTCCAGAAAACTGAGAAATGAACCAAGATCATAGAAGTTATTGCCAAACTCTGGCTTGAACCTTCAGCTTCCTAATTTATTTTATTAAATTCTATGCACATAAAAGCTTTGGGGTTTAACTTTTCTTCATGAAATTTCAGTGGAAGAGAATGCCCAAACTGTAACCTCATGCAGACTTAAGGTAACAGCATCAAAGGAGCACTGCAAAGTCGGGGAGACAGAGAAACAGCTGAGATAAGAGCAAAGAAGAGATGTCAGATGCACTTCACAGAAATATTAGTTTTTTAATTGTGTTTCAGTTCTGACCACTCAAGAAATACTGCCACAAATGAACAATTCATCATGTCTTCAGCCATCGCCAGCTACCACTGTCGCTCTCCCCATCATCTACTCCTGCCTGCTTCCCTCTGGAATCCCTGGGAACATTCTGGCCGCCTGGACATTCTCACGGACAGCGCCCACCCGAAGGACACAGTACATTTACCTGGCCAACCTGGTGACTGCAAACCTGCTGGTTTGCAGCACCATGCCCTTCCTGGCTGTCTACTTTGTGCACGGGCACCGCTGGCCCTACGGGTCGCTGGCGTGCAGGATCGCCCATCACCTGGGGGCACTGGTGATGCAAGTCAGCATGTACGTGACCATCACCATCCTGTGCTCCATCGCCCTCAGCCAGTACGCCACGCTGAAGAAGAACAGCGGCACACAGCACTCCCCAGCTCTCCCAGGAAACTTCCAGGGGCGCCTGCTGCAAAAGTTCCGGCAGCCAAAGTTCGCTAAATGTTTGTGTGTGGTTATCTGGCTGATTGTGTTCTGCATAACAGCCACGGCCATCACGTTCAACGTCCAGCACAGCGATTCTGGAGAGTTCCCCACGTGCTACAACATCAGGGTAGAAGCTGGTGAACGTCCTGCAATGATTGCAGGTTTCCTTGCCACTGTGTGCTTTTTTCTGACTTTTATGACCGTTTCGTGGTCGTACTGTTCTCTTACCAGACATCTGAGCAGAATACAGAGAAACACCTGTATTGGAGAAAAACATTTAATTTACAGAAGAGTGAAAAGAAACATTCTTGTCATCCAGATAATATTAATTGTCTGCTTTCTTCCGTACCATATTTTTAAGCCGATTTTCTATGTACTGCTTACAGAAAATGACTGCCCAAGGTTAAACTATCTAGTGGAAATTAAAAATTTCCTTACTTGTCTTGCTGCTGCTAAAAGCAGTTTAGACCCAGTTATAACCCTCCTGTTAGATAAAACATTTAAGAAAAGTCTTTATGGCCTGTTTACAAAATCCACACCAGAACATCAAAGACGTAACGATATTTTCACTGAAATGGGAAGGAGTATGGAAAGATCTTCATAGACTACAAATAATAAACTAATTTTAACTACCTTTAGGCAGGCTTTGATATAAAATGGTAAATATTTAAATAAAATAGTAATATATTCTATTTTCTTTTCAAATAATCTTGCTTGCTACACCAACATTAGCCATAATAAATCCAATGTGTATATCCAAATGAATCCAAGGAGTTTGTCCAGTGAACAGTGTAATACCCATTCATCCACTTAATACAAAAGACATTTTACGTTTGACCTATGGACAGTTCCTTTTACCTAAAAAGTCAAGGAAGAAGGCAAAAACTAGGCTGAAGATGAGGATCCAGTTCTCTCTTGTTACCAGTAGGAGTTTGGGATATAGGTTTCCTTTACAAAGAAGGCTGAACAAAGCACAGACATTTTCCTTGGGATGGCTAAACCACAACTGTGCTACACGTCCAATGGCCAGGTAACCACAGCAAGACAGAACTGAGCAAAGTTTTCCAGATAGCAAAATGCTGCTGACAGGACTGGTTTTTGATCATCAGCTGCAAGTCTGGGTGAGCAGAGCGGTTCACTACCAAAGTGCTCTTCTAATTAGCACAGACACAAACTCAAACCCCACCACTTCTGTCCTTCCCGAAGTACATTTTATAGGGAATGTAGCTGCACTTACCTCAGCACAATGCCTGCCTGGCTGGGGTTGTTTCTCTTAACGGCGTTTTTGGGGGCAGCATAGGCTGAAGTCATTCCTCCTACACTTTTCTAGTCGCAACCACTTGTTCCCCAGTGCTTATCAAAAAGGCAAGAAAATGAATGTAACTTTGGGAATTACTAATCAAAATTATAACTTTGTGACAGACTCTTAGCAAGATCCCACTCCAACACTTCTACATAGCATCAAAAAATTACATATACCTGACTTTTTTTTCCTGTGTAATCTGCCCAAGATGATGTCCTTTAAAGTTCTTAACTGCATCAAAGTTTTTCTTGTTTCAAATAGTGGAAAAGCTTTTGTGCAGTACAGGCAATTTGAGAAACTACAAATTGAGTCCTGCACTGGTCTAGCACTTGACAGAAGAGCTCATGGAGGAAAAATTCCCCAAAACTTGAAGGTGTGAGGAATGAGGGAGATAGAAAAACACTACAACAAAACACAGCTCGTGTGGCAAACTTCTTGCATTGCTTAGACATGCTGGTGTCCAAATCAGAAGTTAGCAGGTGACATGTGAATTCTTTAGTAAAAAACAATAAAACAGTTAATTTCTATTGCAGTGAACACAAAATCATAAGGCAAACAGGTGCAGTAGCTGGTTTGCAAAGCAGTTTAGAGACCACAAGTGTCTGCCAAATTTTTGGTTAAGCCATTCAAATGTGCTGCATGGGAAGCCAGCTCATCGATCAGAAGACGTGAGTTTTTTGACTGTGTGAGCAAATGACTGAAACATAAATTTACTGACCAGAAAGTTTGTAAATGTTCAACTCCAGGTAGGCCAAGCAGAATAAATACACTTCTCAGCAAAACTGCTTCTGAACATACTAACAGGTCAATAGGAAAAGGGCTGGACAAAACAAGCATGGGGACCTTGAGATAGGAAGCAGAGGCACAGGGGTGAAAATAAGCAGGGCAAAAAGAGCATTGCCTGAAGAAACACTGAGAAAAAATACTGAAAGTTTTGTTTTTGGAGTCTCTTAACTTGTACATTGAATGAGGAAGTGTTCCTCAAAAAAAAAAGTTGCCAGGTAGGACACTTCAGTTGCACCTTTGATAGTGGTTTTGCAGCCTTAATCACTTTTTAACTATTTAAATATGTAACAAAATCCTCACCAAGAAGTTGCTATTGGATCTCAAGGTTCTAGTAAGTTCTAGAAAATACAGAAAAAACACCAATTATTACTGAATGTCCCCCAGAAGGCCTAAAAGAAGTTTCAAAGTCAAAAGAGTGGAAGGAAATTAACATGCAACAAATTTCTTGTTTTGGATATTCAAAGATGGAAAAGGGAAGATGGTCTTAAAGAACAGAGTCAATTCTGATTATTTTTTAAACAGTCAAATATACAGTTACGTAAACACACACAAACACATATACACTACTTTTACTCATTTTTTAGATATGCCTAAAAGCAGAAGTGCAAGAGTGTTGAATTCTACCAGCAAAATCTGAAATGCTGAGCTACAAGCAGCTCAGGCAATGAAAGACAGAAGTGGTAACTGAGTGCACTCTCAGAATTCATATCATGGCTTTAAGTTCTGTGTAGTGCCAGAATCACCATGCAAATCTATCATAGATCAAGTCTCAGGTCACCTGTACCAACTCAGATGTGTATATAACACACAGTGCCGAGTGTAATGCTTGGTCCTATTACCTGGAAAAACTCCCTGGTTTTGACTCCCAGTCACAGAAATATTGAACTGAATCTTAATGACAGAGAAGGCAGAACATGTGCATTTTTGCTTTAGCAGGTTTATCTAGTTAGATGATCACATGTAGGAAACAAACATTCACACCTACCAAGATAAAGTCATAATGAAAATTTTGGATGTCTGCATTTTGCTGACAGGTTCGCCCTGACCCCAACTGCACACCTACTTGCTAATTAGTAACACATACAGATACTCACACTGTGGAAATCATAAAACACATTTGGAGTACTTGGAATGAGTCAAGGATAAAACCCCAGAAACTAAAGCTCTTGATGTGATTAAATTATACTTACATCAGTTATATTAAAAGGTATTTTTATGACAAGATTTTTGCAACAATGGAAAATTCTACACAACAATAGAGGCTCACAAAAGATTTCAAAACCTCTTGATGTTTTACCGATAAAAACCATTCTGTTAAAGTTATTGCAAAAATAAGCCAGTGCAAATGGTACTCAAATTGCAGTAAGAGTTTTACAGGAAAAGACCAGAATCTCATTTAGGACCCGCATCCCTACCCTTTCCCTTTTGTTGTTCTGTTACGTAAAGATTCCTCTGTACACAAACTGCTCTGTAATAACATTTGGTAATGGAAAAGACTCCCTTTCAATGCTGCTACTTTCAATAGCCATCTTCTGGGTATTCCTGACACAGCAAGGTTATGACAGAATAAATGGAATGGCTGAGTCCTCTATCAGAAGGTTGGCAGAACAGGAACAAATGTTGCGGTAAGGGAAAAAGTTCTTGATATTCACATTCCTGATGCACAGCTGTCTTGAGTTTTCTACCCTCCTGCATCTTTTGTTTTCCTTACCATATGATCCAGCTTCCAAGCCCTGCAGGATCACCTTAACTGAGGGCAAAGGAAATGTGTAATTGTCACTGACTATAAAGCCTTTAAGCAATGCTGAAGGGGGTCAAATGATGTACACAGGCTTGAGAAACATCTGGTCTCACAGAGCAGTGACAGCAATCAGGACACCTACAGGCCATCTTGTGAAAGCTTTCATGTTTTGGTTCTGTCATTAGAGGTGAATGTGGGGCACAGGGAGTTTGTCCCAGACTGGAGTCACTTGGAAAAGTCAGGTAAAGTTTCTGGCACCAGACAACAGCAAACTTTAATTTTGTCTGCTCTAAACTATCTAACTTCCTAATCAGCCAGGAGCTAAGAGAGCACAAAAAGAGCTGAAAGACACCTAAACCTTACTTGGGCCATAGGGTGCCGATTTTCCCGGGTAGCAGAAAACGACCAAGCCTTTTACATTTCAAAATAACATTCACAGAAAGTCTAAAAGGGAGAAAAATGTAGCCTGACCATATCAACCTCACAGATTTTATTAAAGCACTTTCACTTTCATCCAGTCAGGTAATTTCTAAAGTGGTCATTTAGTCTACTTCCTTTCAAAACAATGTCTACAGTGACATCTAGAGCCTGGATACTGCAGTGAGTTTAATGTATTCCACTCCCAAACCCTACAGCTCTCTGCACTGCTTCAGCCAAAACAAAACACTGCTGGTTCACACTGCTTTAGACTGATACCTTAGACATTTTTTCCTAACCCATGTAATTTGAACAGGTTCATTTCTAAGGATGGCATTCAAACTCCCCCGCTGTGATTCTGAGGTTCAAGGAAACAGGATAAGCACTAAAATAAATTCTCACTTTACCCTCAGTAAAACGGGCCTCCCTCAGAGGCCCTTGATGCTAAAACTTGTTTTTTTTTTCAAGGATAAGGTCCAAGAAAAACAAGCAGAGCTTTCACGAAGACACAGTAACATAAAGATGATGTTAAATCTGAAATTCATGTGGTACCAAAACCAAACAATTAAAAATACCTAGAATCTTCAACACAGAACAAGATGAGACATTTTACCAGCAATTAAGAGCCCATTTTTAGTATCTGTTTTAAGAAATGACTATTTAAACATCAAACTTAAAAAGAAAGCCTGTTACATAATCTTGATTTTAAAAGCAAAGAGTAAGAGGTTGGGAATAGTCTGCAACGTCTGGGTACAGAAGACGAAATGACTTTATAAAAATCACTAGTTCAGTGTCTGTACTCTCTCCTCTCACAGGTCACCTGTAGGAGTTTGAAGCACAGTTCACCCTCTCTCAATCTTCT
>VYZR01112389.1:5896-19197 GCA_013400675.1 Oxylabes madagascariensis
CCAGAAGTGTCTACCGAATGTCTTCAGAAAAATCAGTTGCAGGGGAAGACAAATCAGGATAAGAGAGTTTAAACTCTGTGTCTTCAGCAACACTCTGTGGGAACCCATGCAACATGCACGAAAGCAACCCAACTATTTCTATTTTGTAATAACAGTGTTTTCATAACCATAAGGGTCTGGAGCTGTCAGAAAAGACCTGAAGGAGAGGTTGTATCTGTCATTCAAACAGCCACTAATACAGTGTGAAAAAACAGCTAAGCTCTTCCATATACAAAGCCTTCTGCATGTACTTTTGCTACCTCACAGCCTTCCTGGAGAGACAGGGAATAAGCGTTATTCCCATCTGCCAAAAGATAATCTGAGTTTGAAGGGCCTGCTGAATGCTGCATGAGAAATTACCCTGACTATGATTCAGCTCAAGTTCCCAGTGCTCCCTCCACATTCCTCACTCTGCATCAGGACCCAGTTTCAAGTTCATTACCTTCGTGTTTTGAATTAGTGCCTACTGCCTGCATGCAAATGCACTGTTTGCAGCCAACATTCCAACAGCTTTCTGAACCTGGGAAAACCCTCAGAAGAGATGCAGCTCCCTCCTTCTGGCACTGTTGCATGAGTCAGGCTCCTGTGTGCCGTTACCTGTTTTGCCATGGATTCTCAGCAGCACCAGGGCACTCCGTTAAATCTCTTCCCAACACCTTCTCTTCTGGGTGGGCACCAGGAATCAGGAGGATGTGTGGAGGACTTCATCAGGGAACGGTGCAGATGAACAACTGCATCCTGCTTTGCACTGCATGGATGGGAGACGCTTCCAAAACATGGATCATAAAATTAATAAGGAATAACTATGTATTTCTTAAAATTATCAACTGCTGCTTTGTACTGGATTTCTCTTGCTGATTGCATGTAATAGCAAAATGCATATCCTTTATTTATGAATGTAAAAAAACATGGTATGGTTCATCTCTCTGCTAGTTCTTGATATGAGAAGCATTCACCCTGTGATTCTGCAACTGGTGTCACCCCAGAAGTGGAGACTGCCCAACCTCTGCCATAATTCAGCTGCTTTTATGCTTCCTCAGAGCTGGTGGTGGGGAGCTAACTGCTGTTGGCTCCCTGACATTTTACACCATCCAGTGCCTGTATCAGCCTGATATGTAAAACAGCTTCTCCATTTCACCATATGAAACACATTAAAGAGACCTGCCACACATTTGCAATTAGGTGCTGAAAAATAAAGTGACAAGACTCAATGTCTGCCGTGAAAAAGCTCTTTTTAAGGCCAACAAGTCTGATTTCCACAAACCTGTAGGGAAAAATGTAGTTTTTTAAAAGTTCCTTGTTTTATGCTTTTTTATTTTCTTTTATTTTTTCCAGGGTATGAGAGCTGCAGGACCAAGAATAGAAGGATGAGTTATAAACCCTTCAAAGCAGAGATTTAGCATGGAAATTCTGACAACCATCAATGTGAGCAATGCCGCCAGGCACCACTCACAAACCACAGCATCTTTCAAACCTGTTGGGGGTTTTTAGGAAGGGCTAAAAATGAATGCAGAAATGCAGCAATATATACACACACACATTGTTCAAAAAAAGAACAGGTGGTCCTGCCAGCAGTGTAAACACAGATGACTCTGGAAAACAGCTAACAAACACCCAGCTGAGCAGCCTTTCCTAGCCACGCAAGCAGCACTTGGAGAACTCTCCTTGAGTTCTCCAAGCCAGAATCATCTGGGATCCAGACTCTCTGTCATGACAAGGCCTGGGTACTCCCAAGCATCTTGATTTCCTTCACCCAACATATTCACACAATTCCACCCTCTTGACCTCCCATGGATTATTGCCCTTCTGAAAATAACACACATGGAACAGCTGGTGGGGCCAGAAATCTCTTAAATGTAAATAGCACAAGTCCCTGTTTTCTAGCTCCCCACCACTTGATCTGACCCCTATCCTCATGTAAAGAACAGCAGAATTTACTGAAGGGGAAAAAGGAACAGGGCACTGTGGACAGCCCAGCAGGATTCAAACAGCAAACGTGAGTGGCTGCATGTTGGAACCCATCAAGTCCACTGCCTGCAGGGAAAACAAGGAAGAAAATATGAAGCGGTCCTGGAGTCTCAAAATTTATCCTAAACCTGCAGAAAAAGAAAAAAGAAAAAAAAGATAACATTTCAACCCAGATTTTGGTTATGTCTCCTCTGCCCACCACAGGAAGAAGACTGATGTCACAGGCTGAATCACACACATAAATCCTCCTGCATGGTCATTTCTCTCTGAGTAGGAAAGCATAACAAAACAACTTTGCCAGGAGTCCACTGTAAGGCTCAACACCATCTCTTTGCAGCCCTTCCCTCCTGGCTGCTTTAAAAAAAAGCAAATGTAATTTACACTTGCATGATCTCCTTTTTAATTTCTTATCATCCCAAAACATTTGGTTTTATAGACATACCCTTGGTTTAATATATATCCACAAAAAGTAAATGAGGTGATAAAGCTTAAAAGTGCCAAATGGTTAAGTGCTGCCACAGGGGAGTACATCTGCCACGGCATTGGAGCACCAAGTCCCAGGATGGAGCATCTCGGGCACGGTGACAGACTGGCAGCTCTCCCACCACACCTGGACTGCACAGGCACAGCGTCCACCTGACATGGCTGGGAACAGCTTATCCAGCTTGCTTCTGGAGCCTCCTACTTCCCTCAGCCTTCCTGTGCAAGGGAAAAACGCTCTTTCAAAGCTGCCGAGAAAACCGGCCTGCTGTTCTCCCAGAGCGGCGCATAATTGAGTCGGCATGATGCCGCAGACTACCAAATGCAGCAGATGGCTGCAGGCATCATCCAGTTTAGGATGACAAAGTTGGAACAAAAGAAAAACAGAAGGCAGGGAATGGATCTTCTGCGCTGGGTTACCAGGCAGGGGCTGCACCTTGGCGCAGTCAGTCCGTTGCCAGCACACAGCCAGCTTCCGGCTCTTCTGCTGCCACACCGACAATGACCAAATGCCTGAGCCTGGAAACGACAAAGAAAAGTGAGGGAAAGCCACATCTTCCCAGGTAAAAGAGGAAACAACAAAGAAAAGTGAGGGAAAGCCACATCTTCCCAGGTAAAAGAGGCAGGAAGCTACCGTCTGATGACCTGTTTCTAAAATACATAGAAGAAAATCTCCAAAAATCTTCTCACAATGCCGGCCCTAAATATGACAACTCTGACTTCCAGGACTCGCCCACATAACCTGCAGGAATTCAGAAATTAAATTATGACCTCTAAGTATCGACACACATCATTTCACTGCTGGAAGGTAAAGCACTGATGTGAAAGCATGCAGAAAATGAGACAAGATGCGTCAGATCTGCACAGTGTGCCATGAATGGTGTCTCGCAGGGACAGCTCAGTCTGCGGCGGCATTTAGGGGTTTATTTTTGCCAATTCCACCCCAAAGGATCACAGACTTTAGGAGTGGAAACATTCCTTCCATTTCCCCAGGCGCCTTGCTCACAAAGCAGCTGGCTACAAGGTTCACCACAACAGACAGACTGGAGGAGACAAGAGTGATACGGCTCCACAGGAAGCAGCCCAGCACACTCAAACAATTTATAAATAAAGTTCAGCCAATTGTGAAGGCAATACGGCTTCCATGCCCAGACTGACTGGTTTATAATAGCCACTGTGGTCAGCAGTCCTTGCAGGACACAGAGACATCACCATTAGCTCCAGGGCTGGGAATGGAGAAAGCTCTTTTGGCTGCAGGATGCAGCAGCCTGTGATTCCGAACATGAATCCCGCACAAATTCCTGCCCACGTTGCATTTGAGATTTCAGTACCTGTGATACCTTCAAAGGACCAGAACGAAAGCACCTTCATCGCACTCAGAAAGCCAGTCATGGGAACATTTTGGGGTGGAAGAAGTTTTTTGGAAGGGCAGGAAAACACTTTGTGCTACAGCAGAGCAGCCCATAGTCCACCCAGAGGTGGAGCTGCCCCAAAACAAGGCTGGCACACAGAGATATCACGCTTGGCAGGAGCTGTTTGTGGCCCATTATGGTCACTCACACCAGGCTGGTTAAGCCACACTTCTCCAGCAGCCAGGCTCCCAGCCCAGCTGCAGCCTGTGTGGTGAAGAGCTGTGGGAGAACATTTCCAGTTCGTTCTCCTCACTGGGCAAAACACACTGGAAAAGGAACCAAAGAAGTCGAGGCAACATGTCTATTCTCTGGCCCCTACCAATCAGGGGGAAATAAACCCACCTCCCTAAGGGGCATCCAAAAGCTATTTGCACCTCTACCACACAAACATTTTAGGGTAAACCCTTGATTTACACCATAAAGAGATAAAGACCTTACAAAGAATGATGGAATGACAGAATGGTTTGGGTTGGAAGGGGACCTTGAAGATCATCCAGTTCCAAATCCCCCCACGGCAGGGACACCTTCAACTAGACCAGGTTGCTCAGAGCACCATCCAACCTGGCCATCCTTTACCTTTGTTCAGGGACAAGGTGTTCACCTAGTCCAAAAAACAATAAAACACACAAACTCATTAGGTTAAATTGTTTCTTTTGTGGGTGTTTTTTAAGCATTATTTAACTGCAATCCATGAGGTAGAACAAAAAAAAATCTAGTCATGCTAGTTGGCCTCACACCTTATCAATTTATCAGCCACACAACGACTGCGTGACTTGGTCAAATTACAAAACTCACTATGACTCAGTTTCCTCTTCAAAAAAAGGAGGATGTAAATGCAAACTTATTAAACCAGACTGTTCTGGCGTGATACATTTTTGCAGCACTGTAAAAGGCAAATGACAGCAATGGTAATATTTCGCAAAAATAGCAATCATGGCAATTCCAAAAAGGATAAATTTGCCCTCTACTTTCAGGATGGAAAGTTTCCTGAAACTTGCCTGTTCATTAGAGCTCATTACTTTCCTTCAGTGAAAAAAAATTCACCCCTGGTGGCCATTGGATTAGCCTTCTGCTCCTCGTCTGGTCACAAAAAGCAACAGAAGGGTAAAAATAACAGGTCCTTTGAAAATGTTTCTGTAAAGATGGTGCATCTTAGAATAAATTTCTACACAGTTGGACAAAGGAAAAAAAACAGGGCAACACCATTTGCTAAAAAATTGACAGCCGCCTGCTATTTTGGAGATCTCTCCTCTAATTGCACGCACCTGCTGTGGCGTGGTGTACTCTAAAATATATCTCACCAGTAATGCTGCTTGGCAGCAGCCAGGGCCACCCAGGAGGGACCCTGCAGTCCCAGTCTTCACAGCTTCACAGGAACTGGCATTTTCTTCCAGGGTAGCATTTGAATGGAAATACAGATAAATTCACTGTGAGCCTCTCTCCCTGCTCACTTTTATCACATCACCTCTATCTCTCTTCCACTTTCCCTCCCTCCCTAAGTACTTTTCCTGTTCCCTCACCCCTCAGCATTCTTGACCCCTCACTCTCTTGCAACACAAGATTTAGGCTCGATTCCTTCATTTGTTATTTTCTTGGCTTCCGAAATGTCTTCTTCCCCTTCTCTCTCTGCTCTTGTTGCGCCTCTGCGTTTCACATACTCTTAAGCTCAGAAAACTGAGGTAACCCTTTCAGGACTGCAGGGCTTCGAGAGACACGAGGAGATGACCAAAATCCCCCCTCTGCACGTCCTGGTGTCTGTGCCCCTCCCTGTGGCTTTGGCGCAGGTCACCATCCTCTCCCTCCTCTTTCTCCTTCACCCGTGCCCTGCTCCTTGAACACCTCCGGGGACTATGACTCCAACACCTCCCTGGNGGCTCCGGCTGTGGGCGCTGGGCGGCCTGGCCGCCTGGACGCAGCGGCGGCGGGCGGCGGCGGCCGGGTGGGACGGCGGCGGGGGCGATCTGGAGCTGAGGCTGGGGCAGGTCGTGTACCGGCACGGGGCGCGCACCCCGCTGCGGCCGATCCCGGGGGCAGCGCCGGTGAGCCCGGGACCGGACGGGACGGGACGGGGCAGGGGTGGTGCGGGAGGAGTCCCGACCCCGAGCCGGCGGCGTGCCTTGCTCCCGGCAGCCTGATGTGTTGGCGTTCATTCCCCTCCCCGAGGCGATACCGAGAGTAATTCCCGAGGATTTGTGAGCTTGCACCCCATGCCGCGCTACAGGCTTGGGAGAGAGCGGCTGGAAAGCTGCCCGGTGGAAAAAGGCCTGGGGGTGCTGCTTGACAGCGACTGAGCACGACTCAGCGTGCCCGGGTGGCCGGCGGCATCCCGGCCTGGATCAGCAATAGTGCGGCCAGCAGGAGCAGGGCAGGGATCATCCCTGTCCAGTTCTGGGTTCCTCAGTTCAGGAAGGACATTGAGGTGGTGGAGCAAGTCCAGAGAAAGGTCCTGGGGAAGAGTCTGGAGCACAAGTGTTGGGAGAAGCCACCGAGGAAGGTTGGAGGTGTTTAGTCTGGAAAAGAGGAAGGTCAGCGGTGACCTCATCACTCTGCAACTTCTTGAAAGGGGGTTGTAGCCAGGTATGGGTCAGGCTCTTCTCCCAGGGAATAAATAGCAGGATGCATGGAGACAGTCTTTTATTTGTGCCACGGAAAGTTCAGGTTGGACACTAGGAGGAATTTCTTCACAAAGAGGAGGATTAGACATTGGAATGGGCTGCTCCGGGAGATGTTGGAGTCACCGTCCCTGGAGGTATTTAAGGAAAGACTGGTGGCCTGGTTGACACAGTGGTGTTCAGTCACAGGTTGAACTTGATGAGCTCAGAGGTCTTTTCCAATCTAATTAATTCCGTGATTCTTTAAAGTGGAACAGCAATAGCACATTACTGGGACAGATGACAGCAGAGGGAACAATTGCTGCAACTGCAGGGAGCCCTCAGGGGCAGGATGCAGGGATGGGCATCCCGGGGCTGCTGTGCCCATGAACTTTACTCCAAGGCCAAGTTCTGCACCTCACAATGGGTGCTCAAAAGGTGTGGCTCCTGCCTTGGTGTTAGCTGAGGTAGTTTACTGCAGCAGCATTTCAATGTTTAACTAACAGTAGCGATTGTGATTTCCTACAGATGCTTCTTCTGTAAGGGCAGAAAAGCAAGTACTGCATTTCCTGCCCATCAGATCTGCAAATCCAGAGAGCAGCACTGCTCTCATTTCTCTATGAGCTGTGTAAAGAGATCCCTTTGTCTCCGTGTTGTGTTGTTGGCAAGGCAGCACGGTGTAATACTCCAGCTTTACTTTAATGCTCTTAAAAGTCCTTGGTTTAATGCCCTTGAAAGTTTTCCACTGAAACACTGTTTGTTTGTTTGTTTTGAAACAGGTGGAATGGCATCCCACTCTTTTAGATGTACCTGCTAAGACTAAGTTTGATTATGTGGTGACAGACTTAAATGGAGGACCACAACCCCCCTCAGCCTTGGATGAGGAATACAGAAAGACTGTATTTAAGGTGAGGCTGTATTTCCTGGTGGGTTCCTCTTTCCTCTGTAGACTTTTTTATTTCCATGGTCCACTGGAGACTTCTCCTTTTCTTTGCTCTTAGGGTGGTGTAGTCGCAGGACAGCTGACAAAAGTGGGGATGCAGCAGGCATTCGCGCTGGGGGAACGGCTGAGGAGAAACTATGTGGAAGAAATCAAGTTTCTTTCACCAACATTTAAGCCTGCTGAGGTCTTGTGAGTCTCTCAGTTCCCTCCTGGACCTTCCCTTTCTTCCTGCCCCTTAACAAGTAGCCTCGTCCTAGGGAAACTCTGGCTAGCACATCCTTCTCCACCCCACAGCAAACTGCCTGACCCCTGGGCCTTCATCTTTGCTTAGCCTGCAGAGCCTGGCACTAGAACTTACTCGTGACACAAAGCATCCAACTGCCCAGCAGTCCTGAGAGTGATGCCAGGGATGGATTCATCTCACCTAGGCTGAGCCACTGGCAGTGCTGTTGTGCGCTTCTGTGGTGAGCAAAGAAAAACAGGCATTTCTGGAGCACACCTAAACTCACTGTTCAACAGATAAAGTTCAGTGAGATGAAGCACGCCCTGCTGCTCACATCAGTAATGCTGAGAGCATCTGGCTTAGGATGAGATTAAAAAATCACACCAGAGAAGTGCCAGTTTGTTATCTCCACTACCTCTGACATGCAGTTAAAGGGCAGTTCAGATTATAGGTGTCTACCTAAGATATCCATAGTGACAAAAGATGAGTCCCACCACGGGTTTCCAAAGCCATGGTGGAAGCAGAATCCTCAGTTCCAGCAGGACCTCCCCAGCTGCAGCCATGTTAACATGAAGGAGAAAGTGCTACCTCACAAACTGCTTTCTCTCTTTCAGCATCCGTTCCACTAATATTTTCCGGAATCTGGAGTCCACACGGTGCCTGCTAGCTGGGCTGTACCAACAGCAGAAAGAAGGTTGGGGAGACTTCTGAATAGTGCCTTTCCTTGCTTAGTCTTCCCTAGATGCACACACCTTCTGCATCCTAACTCTCTCTGGCTCCTAGTTGTTAATTCTACCTTGGTTCTTTGCACTTGGCTCCCTTCCCCAGTTCTGGTCCTGTAGATTCTTTACCAGCTTGTCACTTGTTCCTTCTCTTTGCCTATCTTTCTGCTGCTCTTTCAGACCTGCTAAGGAGGTTAGTGTTAACCCTCTTCAAAACCAAGCGGGCAAAAAGTTCACACATCTGAAAAAGGTTTCTCAGGGAAACCCAAGTATCTTGCATACAAGTTCAGTATCTGGAGTAACTTTCACCTGTATCCTGCAGTTGATAACTACTTGTGCATTCTAAAAATAATGCTCTGCATTTTAAAGATCTCACATCTGCTCCTTCTATACTCAGTTCCACGAACAAGTAGAAGTGACTTGTCAGAGCTCCTTACACTTCATGACACAGAGAGTAATTTTTGGCACTAAGAAAAATGAACATACAACTGGGAAGCTTTACAAGGTGCACAGCAGGCATCCTTGTGGAAATAAACACACAGTGTCTTGTGTTGCAGGTGATCACTCAGAGGGAATTGCTAGTTGATAACACTGGACTTGAGCACAAAGACTATGGGAGTGATTATAAAGCAGTCTAAAGAAACTAAAGAGACACAGATGCACTACTGATCACAGAAACTTCCTTCTTGTTCCACAGGACCTGTTGTCATTGTCACTGATGAAGCAAGCTCTGAAATCCTCTACCCCAATTACCACAACTGCCCGCGCCTGAAATACTTGACCAGGTAATTGCCAGCAATATCTCCCCGTATGATTTCACTGCCGTTTCGTTTTGGCAGTAGTAATTTACAACAGCACATTTTCTTCCCATTTCCCACTTTCCCTACCACTTACTGTTCTTTGGGAGTGGTTAGCTAGTTGTATAAAATACTTGGTAAGTGGAATTATACACCAGGCAGTGGCAGCAGAAGAAAATAAAATAGAGACTTTTCCTTGAAAGACCAGTTTAATTTAGTCTGTGTCTAGCAAACACTCATTACTAGCTAATGTACAGCTAGTCTGTGGCATTGCTGCAGGGCAGAATTAATGTCATCTACATCCCTTAACAAGCCTTTCAAGTGTGAACATATTGAGTCTCCTTTTTATATTCAGCTTCTGGTTTGGGGGTTAGTTCAACATTCCTGTCACATTCATACCTTGAAGAAACTGAAATATACTCAGCCTTGACACATTTAATGAAGACTAATGAAGTGAAATAAGGAAGATCCTACATACAAAACTCATGTGTGCAGAGTCAAGTACTCTGAAATGCTTGTGCAAGGTTTGGGCACAGGGTGGAAAATGAAAAAGAGAGGCAGATACATTACAGTTTGGCTAGACTGTACATTGGCATATTTTTGTCCAAAATTCAAGAGCTGTCAGAATTCACTTGCAAGAGCTCACTGTGCAATGCTTGACTCTGCAGGCAAAGGATTGGTCTAGACAGTGGGGAAGTGACAGCCCCTAGAAGCAGCATATTCAGCCTCCTTGAGTAGCATCACCTGTCCAAAAAAGGAGTGAACTGCAGGGTCTGCTGCTCCCTGCCCCCCTCTGCACCTTTTGTGACCATATCAAGGTAGACTTTTTGAGCTCCACTAAGCACTGCCTCAGCTTGCAGGCTACCTAGGAAGTACATGGCCAGCATGGATATTCTCAGCTAAATTTTTAAAAATAAAATTCAAAGCAGCATAAAAATGCAAATAGCTTCTCACAAAGCAAAAGGTGGATTTAAGCTACAAGCGAGTATCTAGGTGTTTCCCATTTCCCACACCATACAGCAATCAGTTCAAAGCTTCTGCCCTTTCTTCAGGCAGTTAAAGGCTACTCCCTGAAGACATAGACCTGTACTGTTCCAGTATGACCAGATCTGTTAGCTGATACACAGCCCTTGCTTATGGGAAGCACTTCTCAGGTGTTCACATCTCATTTTAATTTTTCCTCCTGCCTTCGTGAGAGCTGAGAGCCAGCTCTGATCCTTGAAGTCTGGATACAGCATCTGTCCTTTCTGCAGCTCAGACTCCCAACATCAGGAATCTCTCAGTATGCTGCAGTGCTTCTCTTCTACTGATGTGGGACAACTCCACTGGGCTGGGTGATGAGAAAACCAAAAGATAGCCTGATGTGTGAAAAACTTTTGGTTTTCTTAATTCCTTTACAGGGAGAGATCAAAGAATGCTATGCATCAGCCAGGTATCTCTGATGACTTGAAAAAAATTAAGAAGAAGATGGGTATTGATGGTGACGAGTCTGTGGATTTTTTTGTCCTCCTCGATAACATGTTTGCTGAGCAGGTGAGCTGAGCCGTTCTGTTGCACTGTCACAGAAAGGAACATCCCCTTACCATGCACATGGAGGAAATCACAGTGCCAGCACTCACAGATACTAATGTGCACTCCAGTACCTTTCTATGCAACCCAGAATGCTTATAGAAATAGCATGGCCTTTTGAAAAAGCAAGATGTGGGGTCAGCCTTGCTGTGGAATGGATGAAGACTTGTCTCCAGTATTTTTGTTCTTACCTTGAAATCCAGTATTTCTTTCAAGTGTAATGTAGAGCTAAGAGAGGCATTGAGCCTTGCTTATCCATTACAAAGTGCTTTCTGTTTTTTAGCACTCAGCACCTAACAGTGGTCTTAGTCCCAGTTCTAGTACACTGGAGCCTGTGAGCCAGACTGCTTCTGCTACTGGAAGGAAGTTGGGCACATTTCTACCCCTTCTTAGTACCTCTTTTTTGCTGGAGCTAATGATAACTGGTCTGTGGGCTGAATGGCTCAATGTGTTGCACTCCCCACAGAATTGGATCCTAAAGAACAAGCATCCACCCTTTTGGTACACAGAGCAAGTCTGTATGTTTAAAACCATCCTAAAAATCCTCACATGAGTATTGCAGTACCACACCGTAGCACAAATGGTGTGACATGAGCAACTGTTTTCTGTGGGCAGTCATCCATGTGTCTTCAGGCTGGGTTCAGAAGGGGTCAAAACCTACCACTCTGCTGCATCTCCTCCTTCCAGGTGCACAATATGCCCAGCTGCCCCGTGCTGAAGAGCTTTCAGCAGACAGTGGAGCGCCGAAGTGTTGACTCCATGCTTTTCCTTCTGGAAGACGGTTCCAGGTGATTGCCTGTGTCCATGCCTCTGGCCTCAGGGGCTGTCTTACCCGGGGTGGATGTGCTAAACCAGCTTACTTCAGCAGGCAGAAATGCTTTCCCATCTGCTGCATTCCCCCACCAGTGCTCACTCATGAGGTTTGTGCCTCAGCCGTCTCAGTGTAAAGTTCAGTGCCTTGAGTCAGTACCATGAGCTAGGAAAAAGGAGTGCACACTGAGAAGACCAGGATGTGGGCTTGCACCCTGTTTTGTTGATCCTCATGGAGAGAGAGGGTGGTCTTCCAGTAAGCCACTGAGGTAGGCAGTGAAGGCCTCAGTTGCCACAGGGGTTTAAGTGAAGCAGTGGCAAAAGCAAAAGAAGGAAAGAGGAGATGCTCCCAGCCCATGCCCTGAGGCTGCCCTTGCAGTTGCACAAGTACAGTCCAAATTCCAGCCTGGGAAGCTTATCGCAGGGATGGCACCTGCACAGCTCGGCTGAGAAGTGCTGGCACTAGCGGAAAAAATGATGCCAGGTCCTGCACACATGTAACTACTTGCAAAGAGAATCTGCTGCTACGTGCAGCTAATTACCTCCTCCACAGTTGTTTGTAAAGGCTGGCTGAGTTGCTAGCCTAGCAGTCATTTTCCTTGCAGATTCGTTTGCAGCTACCACATTTACCAGCTCTTCTCAGGTGGTAGTATAGGACTGTCTTTTCTTTACCATGTATTAGAGATCTCAGGTCGTGAAAGACTGATTTACCCCATTCCCACAACACCCAGAAGAGTTAGTCACACTCATCTTCCATTCCCACTGATGTATTCATTAGGTAGAGGGAGTGTCTTCCCTCCAGATAGTGTATAAAGGTCATCTCTTTGTTTAATAAGAGGATAAAACCTACTTTTTAAATATACCAACCACTTTTTTGAATCCTGCCCCTCCTCACCAAAGACCCCAACCACTTCAGCTGCTGTTTTGCAGCATCATCTTCCCTAGCTGAAACTCATGCACTCCAAAACATCAGGGAAAGAAAATAGCCTAGAGAACAATCGGAGTTTCTAGATTGCTATTTACATGGCCACACCTCATGAGACTGCTTGTTAACACCTCTCCCCTCCCATTCTGCAGTCACACCAGCTGAACTAAAAACTGGCCACATTAATTGCATTTAATAGTTCTCAGCTACACTCAATGCAGGTTATCAAATCATAAGAGAAAAGCAGGCTCTCAAGTTTTCATGGATAATTGTGTGAAAGTTTTAAAACCAGTAGATTTATTTCTGCTTCTTTTCTAGAGAGGTTCTTCAGATGAATATTGGCCTCCTGTTCAATACCTTACAGAAGAACATTAAAGCAGCAGTAAATCCCTCAAATGCAGCTGAAAAGGCCAGGTACAGCAGAGAACTCCTCCTCTAATCATTATAAATTCTAACTTGATGTCAGTGTGAAAAACTGGTTCAGAAAGACAGTGAATGTGTGAGATTAAAAAGGAGTGCTCACCTGCTGGAAAAAGCATGAGTGCTACTGCCTATCCATGGAGGAACACAGCTGACATCCCAGGTCTGTTTTTTTTCTTTCCCCTTCTTTTTTTTTTCCAGAAAGCTCTTCCTCTACGCTTGTCATGACTCCACTCTTATTCCTCTCCTGCTGGCACTGGGCACCTTTGATCACAAGTGGCCACCTTACGCTGCAGATGTGACCCTGGAAGTGTATCAGCACCGGCGCTCCAAGGAGTGGTTTGTGCGCGTGTCTTACCGTGGAGAGGTGAGATCCCGTGGGAAGAACCTCCCACAAGTCTT